>VZQC01000085.1:0-10000 GCA_009823505.1 Rhizomys pruinosus | reverse complement strand
GTGGATTGGAATTAATATAATAAAAATGTCCATTCTACTCAAATTAATACACATATTCAGTGTAATCCAAATCAAAACCCCCATGAGCTTTTTCACAGACTTAGAAAAAAAAATCCTTAAATTCATATGGAAAAAAAAGACCATGAATAGCTAAAGCAACCATAAGTGAAAAGTGCAATACAGGGGGGATTACATTATCAGACTTCAAGCTATATTACAGGGCTGTAGTCATAAAGACATCCTGGTACTGGCAAAAAAAAAAATGACCAACAGAACAAAATTGAAGATCCAACTTGAGCTCATATAACTTCAGCCACCCCATATTTGGCAAAGGGGCCAAAAAAGCTTAATGGAGGAAAGATAGCATCTTCAGCAAATGGTATTGGCAAAACTGGATCACCAGTTGTAGAAGAACAAAATTAAATCCCTACCTCTTGCCCTGTACAAAAATAAACTCCAAGTGGATGTAAGATCTCAACCTGAAATCTGAAAACCTGAAGATGATAGAAGAAAAAGTCAGCAGCAACCTACAAGACATTAGCATAGGAAAATACTTTCTTTTTTTTAATTAATTTTATTTATTTCTGTATGTGTATGAATGTACTGTCTGCATGCAAGTCTGTGCACCCGTGTCGTGCAACGCCGTGGAGGTCAGAAGAGGGTCTCGGATTCCCCTGGAACTGGAGTTCTCCTGGAACTGGAGCTTCAGACGGTTCTCAGCCGCCATGTGGGTGCTGGGGATCGAACCTGGGTCCTCTGTAAGAGCGGTCGGAGCTCTTAACCGCTAGGCCATCTCTCCAGCCCCCAGGAAAATACTTTCTAAATAAAACAGCAGCTGTGCAGGAAATAAGGACATCAGCAGACAAGTGGGACCTCATCAAACTCAAAAGCTTTTGTACAGCTAAAGAAACAATTAGGAAGTGAAGAGAAACCCCACAGATTGGGAGGAAACCTTCACCACTAATACATCTGACAGAGCATTAACATCCAGAATATATAAACTACTTAAAAAACAAAGATGTAAGAAGACAAATGACCTACTCAAAAGATGGAGTAAAGAGATGAACAGAGACTTCACCAGTAAGGAAGTAAAGATGGCTGAGAAACATCCTTAAAAGTGTTCACCATTATTAATCATTAAGGAAATGCACATTAAAACCATGCAAAGGTATCATAACACTCCAATAAGATTAGCCAAGATCAAGAAAACAAAAGACACCAAATGCTGGAGAGGTTGTGGGGAAAGGGGAACACTCATGCACTGCTGGTGGGAATGTAAACTGGTACAACCACTGTGGAAAACAGTGTAGAGAACCCTTTAAAACTCAAAATGAGCCTACCACCTGACTCAGCCATACCACTCTTCAGTATATACCCACAAGACGCATCCTACCACAAAGATACATGCACAGCTAAGTTTATTGCAGCTCTCTTCATGATAGCAAAGAGCTGGAACCAACCCTAATGCCCCTCAACTGATGACTAGATAGCAAGAATGTGGTACATCTACACAATGGTGTTCTATGCAATGGTAAAGAAAGATGACATCATGAGCTTTGCTGGTAAATGGATGGAAATCGAAGCCATTATGCTAAATGAAGTAACACAGTCCCAGAAAAAAAAAAAGGCAAATGGTTTCCCTCATTTGTGGTTGCTGACTCCAAATTCCCAGTTGGCAGGCAAACTGAGCAACTTTATTATTATATTTCATTGTATCTGAAAGCAACTGTGCTATTCCAATGTGAATCTCTTAATGGGCTCCAGAATTGTCTTACCACTTGTATTCAGACATTGTAATTAACATATATGAATGGAAGATATGTATTCATATTCTATTCATATTTTTACCTGCATGAAACTTTGCTGTTAAAATGTAAATCNCATGCTTGCTTACAAATTATAACTGAAAAAGGATAAAGCAAACATTTCTAAGTATTTTAACAATTTAACTCACAAGGGCTCAAGATCCTCCTTATCATCAACAGAAGATGGCGTACTTCTCTAGAACATGTAAGGATAATGTTTGCTTCTGAACTTTCAGGAATGGTTGGTCCTACACAGGGTGTGCTGGATAGCTTTACTGTCAACCTGACACAACTGGGTCAAGTGACCCTCAATAAGGGAATTCTCTCCGTTGAACTAGCCTGTCTCCATGTCTGTGGGTCATCTTCTTGAGCCATGCAGGACGGCCCAGCCCACTATGGGCAGTACCACATTTCTTGTATAAGAAAGCAGGCTGAGCATGGGCCAGGGAAGCAAGGAAGTAAGCAATATTCCTCTCTGGTCTTTTCTTCAGCTCCTGTCTACAGGTTCCTTCTCTGAGTTCCTACCTCAGACTTCCTTAGTGATGAACTGAGACCCAAAGCATGTGAGTCAAGTAAACTGCCCCCCCGAAGATGGTATTTTCAGAATATTTTGTCATGGGGGCACCCAAAAAGCCCCCACCTGGGGTACCAGCATGCAAATCAGCATGGGCAGAGCTAGACAGGCAGACAGCAGGACCACAGGGTAGACAGCAGGCCAAGGGAGCAACCTTTCCCCCTTCATCAAGCTGATGGCACTGTGGAGCAGATGAGCAGTGGTTGCAGTGTAAGTGATTCTAGGCTGCACAGCCAACCTAGAGGAAATGGCAGTCCAGAAACAAAGTGAGTGACCAATCATTCTTCCATATTAACATTTGAGATTAGCACCAGAATCCAAGCAACAAAACAAACGCATATGCCAAAAACACAAGGAAAAAACAACAACATGGGAAAAGCCCATAATAAATCCACAATAAACTCTATCAGTCCTATAGAAGGAAACAACAATGAGATCTCCCTGGAAGGAAATGAAGACACGGACCTTAGAAGACCAATTATATACTTATTCAAAGAAATAAAAAATATATAACAATAAATCAGAGAATTAAAAAGAGAGAAAGAAAAACTCAGGAAGTAACTAGAAGGAGAGAATGATAAATTCTAGAAAGAATTAAAGGGAAAGAATGACAAACTCCTGAATGGAATGAAAACACTGAAAAGATCTCAACCTGAAATTAAAAAAAGAAACTGACCAGTGAAGCAAGGAGCTATAAGAAGAGAATGACAAGCTCCAAAAGGAAATGGAAATACTAAAGAAACCACAGGAAGAAATGAAAAAGGAAATTGAACACTCATTCAGTCAACAAGAAAGAATGGGAAATAACCTTAGAAGCAGAATGGATGAAGCAGAAAAAAAGAATATCAGACCTGCAGGATAACATGAACAACTAGAATTCTCAAGTAAAGATTATGAAAAATTTAAGAAAAAACAAGAGTGGAACAACCAGGAAATGTGGAACACTATGAAAAGACCAAACTTCTGCATCATATGGTTAGATGAAGGAGAAGAATCCCAAGACAGTGGTATTGACCAGATCTTCAGCAGAATAATAGAAGAAAATTTCCCCAAACTGAAAAAAAAAAAAAATCCATACAAATACAAGAAGCACATAGAACACCAAATAGATAAGAACAGAAAAGAAATTTCCCACACAGTATTACAGTTAAAATGTGAGATGCTCAAAACAAAGACAAAATGCTAAAGGCCACAAGAGAAAAACAATGTTACATACAAGGGGAAACCCATCAGAATTACAGCTAACTTGTCAGTTCAAACTATGAAAGCCAGAACGTGGACAAAAGTATTCCCAGTGCTAAACAACTTTAAATGCCAACTCAGATTACTATACCCAGAAAAAATGTTGATTATAGTTGAAGAAAGAAAACTCTTTCATGCCACAAACCAAATGAAACAAAACATGTCAAAAAATTTCAGAAAATACTCAAAGCAATTCAAATAACAGAGGAAAGGAGCAATAACCCCCAAGCCCCTAAAGAGAGAAAGTATCAAAAGCATAAGAGTAAATATAAACCTAGACCAAGAATGAAAACAATAAAAGGTGAAAGGAAGCAACACATATCTCCAATAATAACCTTAAATATTTTCTAAACTACCCAATCAAAGACATAGACTGGGAGAATGGATTAGAAAACAAAGTCCATCTATATGCTGTCTACTAGAAACCCATCTCGTCCTCAAGGACAGACAACAATTTAAAGTGAAAGGATGGAAGAAAAATATTCCAAGCAAATGGTACTAAAATCAAGCAGGAGTGGTTATTCTAATATCAAAGGAAATAGATCTCAGAGAAAAATTAATCAGAAGAGATGAAGAGTACATCCTTATCCAAGGAAGCATTAACCAGGAATATTTCACAATCATAAATACTTATGCACCAAACTCAGGTGCACCGAACTTTATAAATACAATTCTACAGGACTTAATCCTACAGATTAACCCCAGCACACTAAGAGTGGGGAAGTTCAATACCCTACTGTGCCCCTTGGATAAATCAACTGGACAAAAAATAAACAAAGAGACATTGGAACTGAACAATACAATACACCAAATAGACCTCACAGACATCTACAGAATATTTCACCCAAACACCAGAGAATACAGTTTCTACTCAGCACCTCATGGAACATTCTCCAAAATTGGCCACATACTGGGACACAAAAGAACACTCAACAAATACAAAAGGATTGAAATTATTTCATCCATTCTGTAAGACCACAGTGCAATGAAGCTCAATATCAACACCAGAATAAGCCCTACTATCTACAAGAACACATGGAGACTAAACAACAAATCCTCAATAATGAATGGGTCAGGGAAGAAATAAACAAGGAGAGTGTATTGAGATTCAATGAAATCCCAAATAAAATCTCCAAGACTTTCTTCACAGGCTTAAAAAAAAAACCTTAAATTAATATGGAAAAACAAATGACCCTGAATAGCCAATGCAACCCTGAGTGAAAAGAGCAATACAGGCAGGATTTAAACTATACTACAGGGCTATAGTCATAAAAACAGCCTGGTATTGGCACAAAAACGGACCTGTAGACCAATGGAACAAAACTGAAGATACAAACTTGAGCACCTACAGTTTCAGCCAGTTCATCTTTGACAAGGGGGCCAAAAAGACTCAACAGAAGAAAGACAGCATCTTCAGCAAATGATATTGGCAAAACTAAATCACCACTTGTAGAAGAATAAAATTAAACCCGTACCTCTCGCCCTATACAAAAATCAACTCCACATGGATCAAAGACCTCAATGTGAAACCCAAAACTGAAGGTGACAGAAGAAAAAGTTGACAGGAATCTACAAGACATAGGCATAGGAAAAGACTTTTTAAATCAGACAGCATCTGCACAGGAAATAAGGTCAACAATTGCCAAGTGGGATCTTATTAAACTCAAAAGTTTCTTTACAGCCAAAGAAACAGTCAGGGAAGTAAAGAGAAAACCCAGAGTGGGAGGAAACCTTCACTGCTGATACATCTGACAGAGCATTAACTTCCAGAAATATAAATTACTCAAAAATCAAAGAAGTAAGAAAACAAATGACTTACTCAAAAGAAAGAGTAAAGAGATGAATGGAGATTTCACAAGTGAGGAAATAGAGATAGCTGAGAAAAATCTTTAAAAGTGTTCAACATAGCTAATAATTAAGGAAATGCAAATTAAAACCACTTAAAGATCTCATCTCACTCCAATAAGGCTGGCTATGATCAAGAAAACAAACAAAACCAAATGTTGTAGAGGTTGTGGGGAAAGGGGAACACTCATCCACTGCTGGTGGGAATGTAAAACTCATAAAACCATTGTGGAAAACACTGTGGAGAACCCTTAAAAAACTTATGCTAAGTGAACTAACATAGTCCCTAAAAAACAAACAGGGAATGGTTTCCCTCATTTTTAGATGCTAGTAACAAATCCCTCAATTGAGCAATGTTGTTGTCATATTTCTTTCTATCTGAAAGCAACTGTGATATTATATAATATGAATATCACCATGAGCCTAGAATTAACTTACCACCTATTTCAGGAATGGTAATTAATGTACATGAGCGGAAGGTATATATTCATATTTTAAAGTAATATGAAATTAAAAGAAAAAATCTGAAGCCCTGAACATAATATAAAAAGAAGGGACATGTGGATTAAGCAGATCGATGAATAACAAGTTGGTTACATACAGCATGATGCTTTGGTGTACGATTTTACAGAACGGTCAATATAGATGTCATATTGCATGCATTTCAAAAGCCTCAAAGAAAGAACTGTGTAATTTTGGGGGGTTATTTTTGAGACAGGGTCTCCCTCTTAGTTTCAGCTGCCCTGGAACTTGCTCTATAGACCAGGCTAGCCTTGAACTCACAGAGATCAGCCTGCTTCTGCCTCCCAAGTGCTAGGATTCAAGGTGTGCGCCACCATGCCCATCTAGAACTGTGGAATTTTTAACCACAAAAAAAATTCATGTTTAACTATTTAGACATGTTCAACAGTTTTAAGTTTTAAACAATGTACATATACATGAAACATGTGACCCTATAATTATGTACAACTTTATATTTATATTTGTGTATGTCAGCCAAAATAAATTAAATTAAAAAAATAAAAAATAAGACTCAAAATGAGCAAATGACCTGACCCAGCCATATCACTTCTGGGTATATACCCACAAGACTCATCCTACCACAGAGATACATGTACAGCCATGTTTATTGAAACCCTCTTCACAATAGCGAAGAGCTGGAACTCTAAATGCCCCTCAGCCAATGAGTGGATAGAGAAAATGTGGTACATCTACACAATGGAGTTCTATGCAGCGGTAAAGAAAGATGACACCTTGGGCTGTAGAGATAGCCTAGCGGTTAAGAGCACCGACTGCTCTTGCAGAGGACCCAGGTTCGATCCCCAGCACCCACATGGTGGCTAAGAACCGTCTGTAACTCCAATTCCAGGAGAACTCCAGTTCCAGAGGAATCTGAGACCCTCTTCTGACCTCCACGACATTGCACGACATGGGTGCACAAACCTACCTGCAGACAGCACAGTCATACACATACAAAAATAAATAAAATTAAAAAAAGAAATATGACACCAAAAAGACCCCCCCAAAAAAACATGACATCATGAAATTTGCAGGTAAATGGATGGAACTAAAAGATATCATGTTAACGATGTAACACAGTTCCCAAAAAACAAAAGATGAATGGTAACCCTCATCTGTGGATGCTAGAGCCAATCACCTAATTGTAAGGCAAACTGAGCAATATTAATGTTATATTCCTCATGATCTGAAAACAAGCGTACTCTTAAATTGTGAATCCTTTAACAGGTTCTAGAACTAAGCTACCATTTACTTTCAGAGTTAGAAATTTTTGCTATATGGGTGGAGGGTATGTATGCATGTTTTAGAGTAATATAAGATCAAAAGAATGAGGAGAAAACTAGTTTGTCATGATATTGTATCTATCCACAGTGTTTATTTTATGGGAGTGCTTCTTGGTGTTTCATGACAGGACTGCTTGAGCTTTTGTCTAAGCCTTTTCTAAAATATTACACAGTGCTTGGAAGTGTCAGGCTGGTGCAACTTAGCCTTTCTGGATGCCTAATGACCATACTTAATGCCCATACCAAATTGGCTGAGGGGCTTAAGGGATAATTTTATTCCTTGTCCTCAGAGGTCAGCTACATCTCAGGGGACTATAGCTGTGAGCATCTCTTGAAATGTCCTGCAAATGTGAGTCACCAGTAATTCTGTGCAGGGAGGTCTTGGAGATCCACTAATAGGACTTCAGCCAGTGTCTAGTCTATAAAGAGGAAAGACTGGTAATGCTTGAAAAAGGGAAGCCTGGTATAGTAAGAACTGACTTTGTCCTCTAGTGGATGGAACTGGAAAATGAAAAGCCCAAAGGAGCCAGCTCCCCCTCACACACAAAACCCCTGAGCCCTGAGTGACCCTTGAGAACCAGATCCTCAACTGACCTTGAAAAAATAAGAACCTTGGTTAATGTAAGCTAACTATGTGGCCTTAAACATCCAAAAGGAAAACATAACAAGAAACAGATTAAGAGTAAGGCCTGGGGCTAGAGAGATAGCCTAGCGGTTAAGAGCACACCGACTGCTCTTGCAGAGGACCCAGGTTCGATCCCCAGCACCCACATGGCGGCTAAGAACCTTCTGTAACTCCAATTCCAGGAGAACTCCAGTTCCAGGGGAATCCGATACCCTCTTCTGACCTCTGCGGCATTGCACGACACAGGTGCACAAACCTACACGCCGAAAGTACATTCATACACATACAAAAATAAATTTTAAAAAATTAAAAAAAAAAGTAAGGCCTGAGAAATTGTACTTCAGGTATAAAAGTTGAGACCATATTAAAAAGACAAAAGGTAAAAAAAGAGCATAGTTGTTTTGCCTGTATTATTGGCAAGTGCAGCTACCCTGTGGCTGCCATTGCTTTTGCCATTCTTCAAAGACATGAGACACAGCTTTTCAACCTTCCAATATGGACAGAAGACTCATGTCTCTCCAAGAATCCTCCAAATTTTCAGTGACAGATGGGGACTGCGGAGACATCCAACTTAGTAACTCAGTGGACTGAGCTACTACTAGAGTTTCAGCCTCTTCAGAATATAGACTGCCATTGTTGGACTACATAGGCTGTATTACAGAGACCAGTAAAGGAAGATCAAGACAGGATGCATTGCTTACTCAACCTCATTTGGTGATCATGGGAAGGGAAAACCCCAGTGTGGAGCACAAGGGCAGAACTGATGGTGGGTTGAGCTTGCCATGGAGGAACTTTCAAACATGACATCTTTCAGCCTAATAAAGAAAAAAAATCATTAACTGAAGGTGCTAAAACCTATGATATATGTGACATGCATGCATGCATATTTTGGAGTGATATATATTAGAAAGAATAACAACAATAACAAGACTGGGTCAATGAACTGACTGAAAAGGTGAACTGAAAAAGAAGTCTGCTTGAAACAGTAAACTTCTGAAGCGAGAATTTTGAGAGAGACTGAGGAAAAGATGAAAAACATGTTTGGCAGAATTCATGAGCTCTGGTGGGGTGGGGGGGCAGGGAGGGGGGCACGGGTCCAGATTTGATTTGAACTTTTATATTAAATGCACAAAAGCTTCAATAAAAATTGGCTCTGAAAAAAATAAAAGACTCAAAATGAGCTTACCACCTGACCCAGCCATACAACTTCTGGGTACCACAAGACTCATCCTACCACAGAGATACATGTACAGCCATGTTTATTACAGCTCTCTTCACAATAGCAAAGAGCTGGAACCAACCCAAGTGACCCTCAAGCAATGAGTGGATGGAGAGAATGTGGTGCATCTACACAATGGAGTTCTATGCAGCCATAAAGAAAGATGACATTATGAAATTTGCAGGTAAATGGATGCAATTAGGAGATATTATGTTAAGTGAAGTAGTAGTCTCAGAACAACAAAAGATGAATAGTATCCCTCATCTGTGAATGTTAGCACCAAGTACCTAGTTGTAAGGCACCCTGAGCAACATTAATGTTACATTCCTCATGATCTGAAAACAACTGTACTTTTATATTGTGAATCCCTAGACAGGTTATAGAATTAACCAACCATTTATTTTCAGACTTTGGATTTTGGGTATATGAAGGTGGGTATGTATGCATATTTTAAAGTAATATAAAATTAAAATGGAAAAATGCTAATCAAGAAATATGATATGAAAATAGCATACATTTTATTTCAGAAGACATAATTTTAGTATAGGTGTGATATACCAGGCCGGTGTAACTTAGCCTTTCTGGGTACTTAACCACCATACTTAATGCCTGTACCAATTTGGCTGAGGGACCTAAGGGATAACTTTGTTCCCTGCCCTCGAAAGTCAACTAAGTCTCAGGGGAATATGCATGGTGTATCTCTTGAAATATCCTGTAAGTCTTCCTGTGTAGGGAGGTCTTGGAGACCCATGAATGGGAATTCAGCCAGTGTCCAGTCTATAAAGAAAAAAGTCTGCTCATGCTTCAAAAAGGGAAGCCTAGTGTAGCAAGACCTGATTTTGTCCTCAAGTGGATGGAACTAGTAAATGAAAAACCCAAAGGTGTCAG
>VZQC01000084.1:223541-235008 GCA_009823505.1 Rhizomys pruinosus | reverse complement strand
ATGTTGATCAATCAGGAGTCCAGACTATATTCCTGTAGTCTCATGATTCACCCCTATCTCTCCACAGCCCTTACAATCTACCACGCCTCCTCTTCCGCAGTTTGTTCCCTGGGCATTTTTATCTCAAAGGTAATTGTTCTTCCTTTATTTTTTTCCCCATTGCTGTGACAAAATACTCTGACCAATACCAACTTGAGGAGAAAAGGGTTTATTTGGCTTGCATCTCCTGGGTTACAGTTCATCACTAAGGGACCCCAAGGTAGAAACCTGGAAGCAGGAGCTAAAGCACAGGCTATGGAGGAATTCTGCTTACTGGCTTGTGCCCTTGGCCCATGTTCAAACTCTTTTCTATACAAACAATAGAGAACAACCTGCCCAGGTTTGACATCAGGTTCTGATCTTTTCTTAATCACATTTGATTCTTCAGGCCTAACTTTCTGGAACCTACAAATTCTCACTTCAAAATATCACACAAACATGTGTGATACTCTCCACTTCCCTTTAAAGCATCACAAGCCTGGACTCCATCCTCTACAACTCTTTCAGCATAACTGTTCCAAACACCACAACAACAGCTTTCCTATACAATAGAGAACAGCCTGCCCCAGAGGTGGTGGCACATACCACGAGTGGCATCACCCAAAGTGGGAAGGGTCCTATCACATCCCTCAATAATCAAGAAAACCTCACAGACATGGACACAGGCCAGTCAAATTGTGGGAATACTCCAGTTGAGGCTCCCTCTACCCATGTGCGTCAAGTTAACAACTAAAACTATTCACCAAAATTGACCCCATGTCAACTTGACACATAACCATTAAACCACAAGTGTTCCATTTCTTATCCCTAAGATATGATGTTTACATTAATATCACAACATAAGACAGTGCAACTTTAAAAGTCCCATAGCCCTTAAAACATCCAAACACTTTAATAACAGCATACCTCTTTTAAAAGCCTTTAAACTGTGGGCTCCTTTAAATTACATAAAAATTTCTGTTTTATTAAAAAGGGAAGTATCGGGTACACCTAAGCAAAACCTAAGTCCAGCAACCTGCTCAGTGCTGGACATTTGGGATTCACTTACAATCTTCTTGGCTCAAAAGGGTTTCAGCAGCTGCACTTCTCTGAGTCTTCCATCTGCAGCACACATAGCTCATCTCATAAGCCCAGGCTAGCTCCATTCCACACCTGCAGATGCCCTTGGTGGCTGCCCAATGGTCCTGGCATGTCCAAAAAGCTAGGACCACCACTGAAATTGAGGCTACACCTTTAACGATGAGCTTGTCTGGCCTCTTAGGGTGCAAACCCTCAGTTTCTGTCCCATACCCCTTCAATCCTGGAGATCTTCACTGCAACTGAGACTGCACTTTTGTGTACCAAAGCTTATGTGTTCTCACCCCAAGAAAATACTTCCCAGAAGATTTATCCATGGCGATGCTGGTCTCTTGTACAGCTGTTTTTTCAGCCCCAGATAACCAGCATCAATTGTCTCAGTTAAACAAAAGTTTCACTCAACTTCTGGTCTCTTCTTAATCACAGCCCATTCTTCATCCCAGATGACTAGAACCTACAAATTTTCATTTTCAAAGCCAGGCATGGTGGTCCACGCCTTTAATCCTAGCACTTGAGATGCAGAGGCAGGCGGATCTCTGAGAGTTCAAGGCCAGCCTCGTCTACAGAGTGAGTTCTAGGCCAGCTTAGGCTACAGGGAGACCCTGACTGAAAAAAAAAGACAAAAAATTTCTCATTTTCAAATATCACACAAACAGCAGTGTTAGTCTACATTTCCCTTTAAACCTTCCAAAGCCAGGCCTCAATGCTCTAAAGTTCTTTCAGCATAATTTTTCCATGCTCCACAGCAACAAACTCTAATCAATACAATGTCTTTTTTGGCCTCAAGATTCAAACACTTCCATAATCCTCTACAAAACAACTAGGTTGGCTCTGTCACAGAAATACTCCTTGTCTCTATACCAATTTCTTTTCTAGTTTGCTTTCAATTGCTGTGACAAAAACGCTCTGATCAATAACAACTTGGGAGAAGAAAGGTCTTTTTTGGCTTACATCTCCTAGGTTACAGTTCATCAGTGAGGGAACCTGAGGTAGGGATTCAGGGCAGGAACCTGGAGACATGAAATGAACCACAGGCCATGAATGATTGTTGCTTACTTGTTTTTCTGGCCCATGATCAACCAGCTTTCTTATACAGAATAACCTGCTCAACTGTGGCACCACCCAGAGTGGGCTGAGCCCTCCCAAAGCACTCATAAAAATGCCTACTGGCCATAGGCTCCTATACCCAGGTGTGGCATATTGACAACTAAACATATCCAACACAGTAATCAATAGCAGCCTAACTTGTCAATGAGAGGGAACAGATGTGTGGTACTATAAAAATAGCCAAATACACATGGCTGGAGAGGTCATAGATCATAGAGAAAACCCAAATATCACATCTCTAGACAAATACAATTTCTTATTAAGGTCTAAATATGGATCCCATACAGACAAGTATGACAGTCACCTCTCATCAAACAAGCTTCTCTTGCAACAGGTAGTGACTATTACACACAGCTGGTCATGCACAAAGAGGGTTTGTAAAATGCCCAATACAATGTGAGACATCTGCAATGGGTCTTCCACACATAAGTTTCCTGGAACATAATAGGACAAGTGTCTGTAAAATGCCCAATCCTAGGTGACACATCTACAATTGGTCTTCTATACATAAGTCTCACAGAACACAGTAGGATAAGACATAGAGGGAATTACTAATGCATCTCTCAGCAGTCAACATTGAAGCTCCTTCATGCAATATAGGTCCATCAACACAAATGGACACAGATGGCCAAACCATAGAGAATAAGAGTATTCAGTGTGTGGGTCCTTGGAAGAGTCTCCTATATTAAACTTCAGTCACCCAGTGCTCAGAGAACACTGTAGAAGAGGGAGCAAAAGATTGTAAGACACAGGTGAGACAGTGCATAACTATATTTAAACAGTCTTACAGCTTTCTGAGACCTTGCTCATGTGAATCTACAGCAATGGTGTCAAGATGCACAAAACCCATGCAAACCCAAGCAGACCAAAATACCAGCATAAAACTGTGGAAATGGGCATCAGCTAATCTTAGCTGAAGAACTATTAGCAGCTGGAAGGACTCTAGATAGGTTGACTAGATGTAAGAGGATGAACTTGCAGTGAGAAACATTTAGGGACACTAACTTGACTCAATAGGGCTTAACATTGATTACAGAATGTGTGAAATCCTGTGGAAGCCTATGGTACGGTGTCAATGGGGAAGGGGATGTAAAGATAGGATATTTTAGATGGAATACATATAGATTCATTAAAAATTAGTCTAATATGGTCAGACATTTTTCATTTAAAATTTTCACTTGAACATGCATCAAATTATGGAAACACCTATCTGTCATGAATTACCCTTTGAGTTTTATAGGATGAATCCTTATATATCATGTTCATACCTTCTAAGGTGACTTGGAAACAGAAACAATTTCATGTTCAAAATGTCCTTCATTTCTCTCTACCTTTAAATTTTGCAGGCAGGAGCCATATCTCAGTGTTAAGAAACTTTGCAGAGCTCTCAAGAAAGACCCAGGTTCGGTTCCCAGAGCCCACATGGTGGCTCACTGACATCCATAATTTCAGTCCCAGGAAATATGATACAATTTTTCTTGCTTCCTTGGGTACCAGATACAAACACGGTGTACATATGTACATGCATGCAAACATACATCTACCTAAAATGAAAAAAAATCTAAAATAAAAATTTAACATGCACATGTTAAAGCTCAGTTATTGTGTGTCATGAATTCTTTCATGTATTCTGTCAAGAGTTCCTTCATGGACATTGGCAGAGAAAAAGAATCTGCAAAGATGAGCACTTATTCAAGGAACATGGAGCCTACAACAGTCATTGATCTTCCAAATTGAGTTAACAGGCTTGTTTTACCTTCCAAGTACAATTCATAGATATATCCTACCAAAATATTGACTAATATGATCTGAAAGTTCCAGAAGCACATTTTTATGTTACTTTTTAGCAAGCAGTTTTCTCCCCAAATCATACAAGCACGTACATATTCATAATCAAACCATTTTATGATGAGATGTTCTGGAATTCTCACTATAAGTTTCACTACGTGGAATCTTATTTACATTTTCAGATAGAATTAGAGTCCCAAATCACATAGTAAACAGTTACACTTGCAGTTAAACAACTAAATTGTGGATATTTTCCTACCATTGTAATAGGACACAGTCTACCAATGCCAGAATATGGTGCTTATTTTAATGATTTTTTTTTATTATGTGCTTGTATGTATAGGGGTATGTGCATGTAAGTTCAGTTTGAAAAATGACCAGAAGAAAGTGTCAGATTTCCTGGAGATGTAGCTACAAAGACTTTGTGATCTACCTGATATGCATGTCGGGAACGAAACCCAGAACCTCTGCAAGATCAACATAATTTCTTTGCCACTGAGCCATCAGTCCACTTTCAGTGATCTCTTATTGTTAATACTAATATTCCAGCAAGGATCATGTTTACAAGTCCTTTGAATATTTAACAAACTATGGAAATGACAAAAAGTAATAAAGAAAATCAAGCTATTAAGCTGTCAAAACTTCAAAACTCTTAATTTTGCAATATAAATTGATACAGGTAAACAGGATTTTAGGATGCTCTCTCTCTCTCTCTCTGTCTGTCTCTATCTTCTCTCTCTCTCTCTCTCTCTCTCCCTCTGTCTGTCTCTATCTTCTCTCTCTCTCTCTCTCTCTCTCTCTCTCTCTNTGAACTGAATTGGGAAAATGAAGTATGAAATACACAAATAGCATCAATTACAAAATCTAAAATTCAAAAAAAAATAAAAAAAAACAAAAAAAAACAGTCTACCAACATGGGAACCACCTCCTACAAACTCAAAAGCTTCCTCATACAGCAAAGACAGATCAACCAAAATCAAGGCGCTCGGTGGAGGGAAAAGGGAAGACGGGGCAATCCCACAGATTGGGCGAGGAAAATCTCTTTCCAGTGAAGTGCTATGATACATATGACAGAGCATTAATGTCTCAAGAAAGATCTATAGAATTCATAAACTACTCCAAAAACAAAGCCACAAAAGAAGAAGACAAAATGACCTACTCAAATGGTGGAGTAAAGAGCTGAACCAGAGACTTCACCCGTGAGTAATTTCAAGATGGCTGAGGAAAACTCTTTAAAAAGTGTTCTAACATCATTACTAATTTTAAGGAAGGAAATGCAAATAAAAGTACAGTTTCAGATTAATATCATCTCACTCCACTACGGCTAGCTAAGATCAAGAAAAACCAAATGCTGGTTTGTGGGGGAAGGGGGCCAAACACTCACTCCCACTGTGGTTGTGTTTGGAGTGTAAATTGTTCATCAACGTAAGAGGCACGACGGTGCACCAAACCTTAATAACAAATGCAGAATTGATCCTACACCTGAACCCCAGGTAGTCACCACTCCTGGGTTATCCCCAAACAAACTCATCCCCTACAACACATAAATTACATGCATACACCCATGTTTTATTTCTATTTTTATATTGCAGCTCTCTTCACAATAGCAACGCGCTGGAACTAACCAAATGCCCCTCAACACACCAGTGGATGAGAAAAATCTGTACTAGATCTCCAAGTGGAGTACTATCAGCTGGTAAAGAAAGATGGTATCATGATCTTTGCAGGTACATGGATGGCACTTTTCAACTCCATTATGGGAGTGCAATTTACCCCTAGTCCCAGAAAAGAAAAAATGTGAATGGTTTCCATCCTTTGTGGATGCTAACACAAAAACCCCCAGATTAAAGACAAACTGAACATTATTGTTACATTTTGTTATGAAAAGCACACTATGTTGTTTATAATCTATTCTATTATGCCTCTCTCCATGGCTCCTAGAATCACCACCTTTTTTTCAGTCTGTCGTTAATTACTCTATTGGGAGGGAGAGAGGAGAGTATGTATCATTATTTTAGAAAATTAACTCAAAGTTCAACAGAGGGACATGTGAGGAATTTGAATTTCTACGAATTACAAAAAGCATATGAGAGAAAAATGAGGAGGGACAGTCTATGGCGGCAGGATGCGTCGAATCTGGTGGTGGGGTGGGAGGTGGGGTTGGGGTGGAGTGGGGTGTTGGTGGGGGTGGGTGGTGGATGGGGTGGAGGGAAGGGAAAAGGGAATATGCCTGAACTGAAAAATTATGTCTGAAGTACACAAAACATCAATAAAAAAGAAAATTTGAATCATAAGCAAGACAAATTTGTAATAATAAAAAATGATTGAGGAAAAAAAGATTTCATCTTATTCCAGTAAGACTAGCTATTATCCAGAAAACAAAGGCTACCGAGTGCTGGAGAGGGGAAAGGGGAACATTCATCCTCTAATAGTGGGAATGCAAACTCGTGCAACCCCTATGGAAAGCAGTGTGGAGAACTCTCAAGAAACTGAAAATGAGCGTTTACCTGACCCAGTCATATCATTCCTGGGTATATACCTACAAGACTCATCCTATCACAGAAATACATGCACATCTATGCTTGTTGCAGCTCTCCTCACAATAGCAAAGAACTGGAAGAAACCCAAGTGTCCCTTAACTGAAGAGTGGATAGAGAAAATGTGGTACATCTACACAATGGAATTCTATGCAGTGGTAAAGAAAGATGACATCATGAACTTTGCAGGTAGATGGATAGAACTTGAAGCCATTATGCTAAGTGAAGTAAGAGAGTCCCAGGAAAACAAACGACAAATGGTATCCCTCATTTGTGGATGCAAGCACCAAATTGCTAGTTGAAAGGCAAGCTGAGAAAAGTTAATGTTATATTTCTTTTTATCTGAAGGCAACTATGTTGTTATAATGTGAATTCCTTAATGGGTTCTAGAATCAAATGACCAGTTATTTTCAGACTTTGTAATTGTGGTAGATGTATGGAAGGTATGTATTCATATATTAGAGTAATATAAAATTAAAGGGAAAATTTAATTTTATGAACTCCTAAACATATTTTATGAACTTTAATTTTATGAACTCCTAAACATATTTTGGAATTAGCATACAGTTTATTTTCAAAGGTCATAATTTTGGTATATATGTGATGTATATATACACGTACTTTGGTGGAATACAAATGGGAGGGAACAACAACGACAAAAAGACTGGATCAAAGAACTGACAGAAACAATTAACTTCTGCCCAAACAATAAACCTCTGCAGAGAAAAACTTTAAAAAGACTGGGAAAAAGATGCAGAACATGTATGGCAGAATGCATGAACTGGGGTGGGGGGCATTGGAAAATGTAGTATGTCTGAATTTGACTGAAGAAATGATGTATGAACCACATAAAACACCAATAAAATATTGTATTTTTTATTTAAAACTAAAACAATTTATATATTAAGTCTCACAACTGTCACTGGAGAAATTCCATTTTGCAACAGATGGTGAAAACCACAGAAACCCACAACTGGATAAAGCACAGAGGTCAAGAGACGGTAGAGCACCTATCTCTGAATTGGACACCTGTATTAAAGTATCCACTAAGGCTCAGGAATCATTGAAGAAGACCGGCCAGCAAAGTTCTCAGAGCCAGAAGTGATGGATGATTGCAAAGGAATAGAGTTTTCCATACAGCTAGTTAGTTACTAATATGAACCCACAGCAAAGGTGACAGCATGCACAAGACTCATACAGGCTCAAAACAGAAAAAAATCAAATAGACATGAAAAAAGTGGGTAAGAAGCTCAAATCTCACCCAAGAGAATTGTGGCAAAATACAGCTGCTGGTAGGTGCAAAGAAAGTCTTTTTCAAGCGTGGGACTCTTGGTAGGTTACTCAGCCTCCAGTGGATGGAACAACTACAGAAATAAATTAGACTCTATAGGTATTATTTTATATGGTTAATAGAGTACATTAAATTGGGTGGGGATAAGTGAGAGAATATAAAGACTATCAAATTGTATTGCTTGAAAATTGCAAAAAAAGTCATTTTCTCTCTAACTCTATCTATCTATCTATATCTATCTATATCTATCTATCTATATATATATATATAGAGTTCATTTAGTGGTGTGCATGTGTTTGGGGATATAGCATTTTATAAACTAGTTTACATATTAAGAACTTACCCTCACCCAAGGGAAAAAAAAAAAACACTGAGCCCCTAATCCCAGCATTCAGGAGGCTGAGGCAGAAGGATTGCCATGAGACCAGTGTGGGCTACACAGTGAGTTTCAGGACAGCCTGAGCAACATAGTGAAAAATCCTGTTTTAAAAACCCTCCAAATAAAACAAACATAATACTCTATCCTGTCCTTTGGGGCTCTGACTTAACCATTTTAAGTATGTTGTAGAATATTGTTCTGTAACGAAAGAATTCTAAAAGGAGCAAATTCAATAGTTCTCTTCCTGATTTACTTTACCTTGACATTTCTTGTTTCCCTAACATGCCAAGTTTCAGTCTTTAGTGCACAACTAAGAGTTACCAACTCCCAAAGCCTGTATTCTTAGTAAATTTATATAAGAGCTTTTGCTTTCTTAGAAATGTTTGAAAATAATTGTTAAGGCAAAGCATTCTTTTCCCCAGAACATTCTGCATTTATGTCCACTAGCTGAGGATCTTACTTTAGTAGAGCTGTCTTGTTTTATTTTTTTCTCTCTTATTTGTTTATTTTAAGGGATTCTACAATATAATAGCACAGTTGTTTTCAGATAACATTGACATTACTCAGTTTGCTGTACAATTAGGTAANATGAGGTCCCACTTATAAAATGTTGTTACTTTATTTCTTGAAAACTTATGTCTAATTGAAAGTCTTTTTTTTTTTTTTTAACGTGTATAAGTGTACTATCTGCATGTAGGTTGGTGCACCCATGTCATGCAATGCGCGGAGGTCAGAAGAGAGGGTGGGATTCCCCTGGAACTGGAGTTAAAGACAATTCTCAGCCGCCATGTGGGTGCTGGGAATCGAACCCGGGTCCTCTGCAAGACTAGTCGGTGCTCTTAGCCACTGAGGCATCTCTGCAGCTCCCTGAAAGTCCTTTCTTAAAATTATAACTTAGCTGGGCATAGTAGCACATGCGTTTAATCCTAGCACTCGGGAGGCAGAGGCAGGTGGATCTCTATGAGTTCAAGGCCAGTCTGGTCTACAGAGTGAGTTCCAAGCCAGCTGGGACTATAGGGAGACCCTGTCTCAAAACAAAACAAAACTATAACTTGTAGGGTACTACCTATATTTTCTTCTAATATTTCTACTGCTTCAGGTTTCATATTGAGGGCCTTGATCACCTGGAATTAACTTTACGTCAAGGTGATAGATAAGGGTCTACTTTCGGAGTTTCAGTTTGCCAGCACCATTTGTTGAAGATGCTGTCTTTCCTCCAGTGTGTAATCTTGTCACATTTGCTTTCATAGAACCTCTCACTTGTGGTGGGTACTGAGTTTAGATTGTATGAAATCTTACTAAATGTCCCTGTTTGAAAAATAGCACTTTAAGTTGGGCAGAAATAGACAGGCAAACAGCAGGACCACAGCCCGGTGGCCAGGTGGGCTGGAACTGCCTGGAGCCTGCCCCCACCTCCAGCAGCTCCGGAGCACCTGGAAAGCCCCCTCCTCTGCTACCACTGTGCAAAGCGGCATGGACAGAGATAGACACGCAGACAGCAGGACTACAGGGTACCAGTGCACAGACCAAGTGAACAAACACCCCCCCACCCCTACCCCCGCCCTGCTCAAGTTGGTGGTGCTGTCGTGCTGAAGATCCAGTGGGCACAATGTTAATGATTCTAGGCTGCACAGCCAACCTAGAGGGACTGACTGGCACGAAGCAGAGTGAGTGACCAACCAGTTCTCCATATTAACATTTGAGATTAACAACAGAATACAAACAATAAATCAAACCCACATCCCAAAACACAATGAAAAAAACAATATGTGAAAATCTCATAATAAACCCACACTGAACTCTACCTGTCCTATAGAAAATCCCTACAATGGGATCTCCATATACTCATTTCAGAAATCTAAATTTCAAATACATTTGTCACAGTTTAATAAACACACAAAGCACTGCAGTTAGGAATTCACTGTCTGAAAATGTGCTCTTCAAAGATTCCTATGAAGATATCTTTATTCCATGTGGAATGTCACCCAGTATCCAACTCAAACATTCTTTATATAACCTCTTCAGGTGCTATTAAGGATTTCAAGATATTCTTCATTTCCAGGTTAATGAATTTTATTTTGATATTTTCACATTTTCTAGCAGAAATTATGAGTATCTTGAGTCTGGAAAAAATTATGGCAACAATTAGTATTTTATCATTGATCTTTTGCCCAAGATCCCTTCTAAAGGAGAGATACTGTAAAGTAGGTCATTGCAGTGTGAGATTCATGTGGAATGATTTCTAAAACCTTTTAGTGCACAGTGACTCAGTATTTCTCATCAAAGAGATTTCCATCAAGAGAGAAATAAAAAGTTTTATATCATCATAACATTTTGCCTGTCTTGATATCTTCCTAGAGGTGTGAGGATCAAAGCAATCTATTCAAAATGTTTTCTTTTTTCTTTTTTATTTATTTATTGATGCTTTGTGTATTTCATACATCATTTTCCAATTCATTTCAGGCATATTTCCTCTTCCCTTCCTCCCATCCCACCCCAACCCATCCCAGATCATGCATTCTGCCTTAACTGTCCCACATCTTTCTCTCAGTTTTTTTTCCCATTTTTTAGCAATAAGTGATAATTTATGAGTACAAGCATCCTTCATGCAAAACCAACTTGCAAGCAGTTGTGTCCAAACCAACACAGCCCCTTGGTCCCACCATCCAGCACGGGGGCTTGTATGTTCAATCAAGTTGATCAAATGAGTGTCCAGTTACTTTGCTGCAGTTTCACCATTCACCACAATCGCAGCCCTTACATTCTACTGTGCCTCCTCTTCCGCAGATTGTTCCTTAGGCTTAGAAAAGTGGCACAGGTGGATGAGAAGCAAAACAGTCCACTTCCTCTGGAGCTGCTGTCTTAGTCTCTGGTCAATTCTGGCTGTTTTCTTTCATGGGCTGACAGTTTGTCCAGGAATAACCTTTTGATCCTACTAATGAAGCACAAGCAATTGGGTATATAGGTTTTTAAACAGTATTAATTGTTATCGTAGGTTACTTTGGTATAGACACAGATGTTTGGATGGTATGTTATTCCATGAATTACATTTTGTTCTGTTAAATATGATAGGGTCTTACTGTGGCTTATAACATCTCCTGACCATTAGAGGGTGCAAGCTTGTGGCATCAGCCGTGGGTTATTCCTCCAAGGAGAGAGCCAATAGTCAATTAGTTTTGGGATATACAGGCATATGGCTACTTCTGCTGCACAGTATTTCCAGGCAGGTGAGGTGTAGCTGGTGCTGAC
>VZQC01000084.1:146126-222168 GCA_009823505.1 Rhizomys pruinosus | reverse complement strand
TGTTTTTTTTTTTTAATATAATTCCCATATCAAACTTAACTATAATTGAACAAGAAACTGAAAACAATTCAAAAACTATGTGTATGTGTGTGTACTTGTGTGTAAAAACACACAAAAAACCCACAAAGAGATGTTTGTCAATAAATGGAAATAGAGAAAAAAGCCAATAGTGGTGGTGCACGCTTTTAATCCCAGCACTTGGGAAGCAAATCGAGTATTCTGTGAGATCAAGGCCAGCCTGGTCTCCATAGCAAGATGCAGGCCAGCTGTGGCTATAGGGAGATCCTATCTCAATAAGACCAAAAACTGGGGGGAGGGATTAATTACACAATATACCTGTTTGGGCTACTTAAAGCTGAAGCAGTCTCCAATTAATGGGCCATCCTAAATTTAACCAACTTCAATGGAATTCAGGATGCCTAGTAGCATATCTAGAGACTTACCAAAACATAAGGAGTTCCAAAAGCAAAAGAAATGCCCCCAAGGAATGCTATGCACTGAAAGCAAATCTTACTTATCCTGCAAGACAGTCTTCCATGACTGGGAGATGCAGCACAAGATACCCAAGACCTGAAGACCACTGACCAAACTTTATTTCTTTCTCTGGAAGTCACCAGTTTTATGCCTTAATTACTTAGTTACTTTTCTCATCAGGATAACCAAATACTAACAAGAAACAATTTAAGAGAAGGATTTATTGTGACACTAAGTTTGATGGTGTATTCCATCTTGGTAGGGAGAACATGATGACAGATGTGTCCTCCACCAGGTGCAGCAGACCTCTTGGTAAGGTGTTCATATATATCTGGATTGGGAAGCAGAGAGATATAAAACTTAATGTCTGTTCCATGGCAATCCACTTCCTCTAAAGATGCCTAACCTGTTAAAATCTCTCAACCATCCAAAGCAGCATTTCCAGTTCAGGTGGAAGTTTTCCAAAACATGAGCCTCAGGGGATATTTCACTTTCAAACAATACACCATGGCTCAGCTGTCTTCTCTGTTTAATAGTTTCTCACTGAAAATAGCATTTTGCAGTGACTACTGATTTCAGGTTTATAGATAAATGGTAAGGAACTAAAACTTAATGTGGGAATGGAAATATTGAAACAATAGTGAAATTTAGTGCTCTCCATAAAATTAGTCTAAGGGGAATGCAGAATAAAGATACAGAAAGAACCTGAAAAGGAAGAATAGTGAGAGACAAGTGTAACCAATGGGGAATGGATAACATGGGTATATTTAAATGAAAGAGGGAAAGTGAAGTTTATACAAGAAACTATTGGGTTAAAGGAAAAGAAGAATCTCAAGAGAGGAGGGACCATAGGAGGCAGGCATTAACTAGGGTGAAATGTGGGAAATGGAAGTACATTAACTGGAGATGGTGGAAGTAGGGCTACATGGAGAGAGAGAGATGAGAGATAAATAAGGCATAGCTGGTATGAAAAACAGAGAGAAACATATTAGCTCAAAACCCTACTGAAAATTTAAACATATGTCTGTATTAGTCCATGTGTACAGTTGAAAGCTATATAACAAGAAACAGTGCTAGGAAGAAGAAAAATTCCTTAGAGTTGTTGACCAGGGTAGTCTAACAGACTCCCAAAATTATACAGGCTATTGGCACAGCCCTTGATTGCCTCCCAGATCAAGAGGGTAAGTCCTTACTTTTGAAGACAGGACATAAATCTGACACAGGATATGGACCAATGAAACTAGAACTGACCTGGAAGATACCTCCCTGAAGGCTAGCACTTATAGTTTTGAAGAACACTATGTGCTACTAAGGAAGAACATCAGTCAGTGGTAAAACCCCATCTTAGATGTCTAATAATCACAACGATGATCTCCACACCAAACTATATTAGTGCAGTAACGGCATTATTTATTTATTTATTTATTTTAAGGGATTCTACAATACAATGACACAGTTGTTTGCAGATAGCATTGACGTCACTCATTATGTCATACAATCAGGTAATTGGTGCATTTTGCAAGTATCTATGTCCAAATTTTGAACAACCGAAGGTTCCCATAGACCAGTTGGAGAAGCTTGTATGCACAGACATGTTGATCAATCAGGAGTCCAGACTATATTCCTGTAGTCTCATGATTCACCCCTATCTCTCCACAGCCCTTACAATCTACCACGCCTCCTCTTCCGCAGTTTGTTCCCTGGGCATTTTTATCTCAAAGGTAATTGTTCTTCCTTTATTTTTTTCCCCATTGCTGTGACAAAATACTCTGACCAATACCAACTTGAGGAGAAAAGGGTTTATTTGGCTTGCATCTCCTGGGTTACAGTTCATCACTAAGGGACCCCAAGGTAGAAACCTGGAAGCAGGAGCTAAAGCACAGGCTATGGAGGAATTCTGCTTACTGGCTTGTGCCCTTGGCCCATGTTCAAACTCTTTTCTATACAAACAATAGAGAACAACCTGCCCAGGTTTGACATCAGGTTCTGATCTTTTCTTAATCACATTTGATTCTTCAGGCCTAACTTTCTGGAACCTACAAATTCTCACTTCAAAATATCACACAAACATGTGTGATACTCTCCACTTCCCTTTAAAGCATCACAAGCCTGGACTCCATCCTCTACAACTCTTTCAGCATAACTGTTCCAAACACCACAACAACAGCTTTCCTATACAATAGAGAACAGCCTGCCCCAGAGGTGGTGGCACATACCACGAGTGGCATCACCCAAAGTGGGAAGGGTCCTATCACATCCCTCAATAATCAAGAAAACCTCACAGACATGGACACAGGCCAGTCAAATTGTGGGAATACTCCAGTTGAGGCTCCCTCTACCCATGTGCGTCAAGTTAACAACTAAAACTATTCACCAAAATTGACCCCATGTCAACTTGACACATAACCATTAAACCACAAGTGTTCCATTTCTTATCCCTAAGATATGATGTTTACATTAATATCACAACATAAGACAGTGCAACTTTAAAAGTCCCATAGCCCTTAAAACATCCAAACACTTTAATAACGGCATACCTCTTTTAAAAGCCTTTAAACTGTGGGCTCCTTTAAATTACATAAAAATTTCTGTTTTATTAAAAAGGGAAGTATCGGGTACACCTAAGCAATACCTAAGTCCAGCAACCAGCTCAGTGCTGGACATTTGGGATTCACTCACAATCTTCTTGGCTCAAAAGGGTTTCAGCAGCTGCACTTCTCTGAGTCTTCCATCTGCAGCACACATAGCTCATCTCGTAAGCCCAGGCTAGCTCCATTCCACACCTGCAGATGCCCTTGGTGGCTGCCCAATGGTCCTGGCATGTCCAAAAAGCTAGGACCACCACTGAAATTGAGGCTACACCTTTAACGATGAGCTTGTCTGGCCTCTTAGGGTGCAAACCCTCAGGTTCTGTCCCATACCCCTTCAATCCTGGAGATCTTCACTGCAACTGAGACTGCACTTTTGTGTACCAAAGCTTATGTGTTCTCACCCCAAGAAAATACTTCCCAGAAGATTTATCCATGGCGATGCTGGTCTCTTGTACAGCTGTTTTTTCAGCCCCAGATAACCAGCATCAATTGTCTCAGTAAAACAAAAGTTTCACACAACTTCTGGTCTCTTCTTAATCACAGCCCATTCTTCATCCCAGATGACTAGAACCTACAAATTTTCATTTTCAAAGCCAGGCATGGTGGTCCACGCCTTTAATCCTAGCACTTGAGATGCAGAGGCAGGCGGATCTCTGAGAGTTCAAGGCCAGCCTAGTCTACAGAGTGAGTTCTAGGCCAGCTTAGGCTACAGGGAGACCCTGACTGAAAAAAAAAAAATTACTCATTTTCAAATATCACGCAAACAGCAGTGTTAGTCTACATTTCCCTTTAA
Source organism: Rhizomys pruinosus (assembly GCA_009823505.1). Taxonomy (NCBI): domain Eukaryota; kingdom Metazoa; phylum Chordata; class Mammalia; order Rodentia; family Spalacidae; genus Rhizomys; species Rhizomys pruinosus. Next base: position 218,310 of record VZQC01000084.1, on the reverse strand, counting down.
ACCTTCCAAAGCCAGGCCTCAATGCTCTAAAGTTCTTTCAGCATAATTTTTCCATGCTCCACAGCAACAAACTCTAATCAATACAATGTCTTTTTTGGCCTCAAGATTCAAACACTTCCATAATCCTCTACAAAACAACTAGGTTGGCTCTGTCACAGAAATACTCCTTGTCTCTATACCAATTTCTTTTCTAGTTTGCTTTCAATTGCTGTGACAAAAACGCTCTGATCAATAACAAATTGGGAGAAGAAAGGTCTTTTTTGGCTTACATCTCCTAGGTTACAGTTCATCAGTGAGGGAACCTGAGGTAGGGATTCAGGGCAGGAACCTGGAGACATGAAATGAACCACAGGCCATGAATGATTGTTGCTTACTTGTTTTTCTGGCCCATGATCAACCAGCTTTCTTATACAGAATAACCTGCTCAACTGTGGCACCACCCAGAGTGGGCTGAGCCCTCCCAAAGCACTCATAAAAATGCCTACTGGCCATAGGCTCCTATACCCAGGTGTGGCATATTGACAACTAAACATATCCAACACAGTAATCAATAGCAGCCTAACTTGTCAATGAGAGGGAACAGATGTGTGGTACTATAAAAATAGCCAAATACACATGGCTGGAGAGGTCATAGATCATAGAGAAAACCCAAATATCACATCTCTAGACAAATACAATTTCTTATTAAGGTCTAAATATGGATCCCATACAGACAAGTATGACAGTCAACTCTCATCAAACAAGCTTCTCTTGCAACAGGTAGTGACTATTACATACAGCTGGTCATGCACAAAGAGAGTTTGTAAAATGCCCAATACAATGTGAGACATCTGCAATGGGTCTTCCACACATAAGTTTCCTGGAACATAATAGGACAAGTGTCTGTAAAATGCCCAATCCTAGGTGACACATCTACAATTGGTCTTCTATACATAAGACTCACAGAACACAGTAGGATAAGACATAGAGGGAATTACTAATGCATCTCTCAGCAGTCAACATTGAAGCTCCTTCATGCAATATAGGTCCATCAACACAAATGGACACAGATGGCCAAACCATAGAGAATAAGAGTATTCAGTGTGTGGGTCCTTGGAAGAGTCTCCTATATTAAACTTCAGTCACCCAGTGCTCAGAGAACACTGTAGAAGAGGGAGCAAAAGATTGTAAGACACAGGTGAGACAGTGCATAACTATATTTAAACAGTCTTACAGCTTTCTGAGACCTTGCTCATGTGAATCTACAGCAATGGTGTCAAGATGCACAAAACCCATGCAAACCCAAGCAGACCAAAATACCAGCATAAAACTGTGGAAATGGGCATCAGCTAATCTTAGCTGAAGAACTATTAGCAGCTGGAAGGACTCTAGATAGGTTGACTAGATGTAAGAGGATGAACTTGCAGTGAGAAACATTTAGGGACACTAACTTGACTCAATAGGGCTTAACATTGATTACAGAATGTGTGAAATCCTGTGGAAGCCTATGGTACGGTGACAATGGGGAAGGGGATGTAAAGATAGGATATTTTAGATGGAATACATATAGATTCATTAAAAATTAGTCTAATATGGTCAGACATTTTTCATTTAAAATTTTCACTTGAACATGCATCAAATTATGGAAACACCTATCTGTCATGAATTACCCTTTGATTTTTATAGGATGAATCCTTATATATCATGTTCATACCTTCTAAGGTGACTTGGAAACAGAAACAATTTCATGTTCAAAATGTCCTTCATTTCTCTCTACCTTTAAATTTTGCAGGCAGGAGCCATATCTCAGTGTTAAGAAACTTTGCAGAGCTCTCAAGAAAGACCCAGGTTCGGTTCCCAGAGCCCACATGGTGGCTCACTGACATCCATAATTTCAGTCCCAGGAAATATGATACAATTTTTCTTGCTTCCTTGGGTACCAGATACAAACACGGTGTACATATGTACATGCATGCAAACATACATCTACCTAAAATGAAAAAAAATCTAAAATAAAAATTTAACATGCACATGTTAAAGCTCAGTTATTGTGTGTCATGAATTCTTTCATGTATTCTGTCAAGAGTTCCTTCATGGACATTGGCAGAGAAAAAGAATCTGCAAAGATGAGCACTTATTCAAGGAACATGGAGCCTACAACAGTCATTGATCTTCCAAATTGAGTTAACAGGCTTGTTTTACCTTCCAAGTACAATTCATAGATATATCCTACCAAAATATTGACTAATATGATCTGAAAGTTCCAGAAGCACATTTTTATGTTTCTTTTTAGCAAGCAGTTTTCTCCCCAAATCATACAAGCACGTACATATTCATAATCAAACCATTTTATGATGAGATGTTCTGGAATTCTCACTATAAGTTTCACTACGTGGAATCTTATTTACATTTTCAGATAGAATTAGAGTCCCAAATCACATAGTAAACAGTTACACTTGCAGTTAAACAACTAAATTGTGGATATTTTCCTACCATTGTAATAGGACACAGTCTACCAATGCCAGAATATGGTGCTTATTTTAATGATTTTTTTTTATTATGTGCTTGTATGTATAGGGGTATGTGCATGTAAGTTCAGTTTGAAAAATGACCAGAAGAGAGTGTCAGATTTCCTGGAGATGTAGCTACAAAGACTTTGTGATCTACCTGATATGCATGTCGGGAACGAAACCCAGAACCTCTGCAAGATCAACATAATTTCTTTGCCACTGAGCCATCAGTCCACTTTCAGTGATCTCTTATTGTTAATACTAATATTCCAGCAAGGATCATGTTTACAAGTCCTTTGAATATTTAACAAACTATGGAAATGACAAAAAGTAATAAAGAAAATCAAGCTATTAAGCTGTCAAAACTTCAAAACTCTTAATTTTGCAATATAAATTGATACAGGTAAACAGGATTTTAGGATGCTCTCTCTCTCTCTCTCTGTCTGTCTCTATCTTCTCTCTCTCTCTCTCTCTCTCTCCCTCTGTCTGTCTCTATCTTCTCTCTCTCTCTCTCTCTCTCTCTCTCTCTCTCTGTGTGTGTGTGTGTGTGTGTGTTTATGTGTGTGTGTTTCTCTTGATAATTCTTAAGTCGTTTTAGGCTTATAAGTCAGTCTTGTTTCCAATAACATAGATAAATGAGGGTGTTAAATTAGAAACTCCCTTAGCTTGCTATTAAATAATTAAGAATTAATTTTTACATATACATGGCTTTAAATATTTTGTTGCCTCATAGACAAATACATTAAAATGAAGAAATAAGCCTCCTGGATGACATTACTTTGAATTGCTCAGATTTATCTATCTGAAGGTTTGGATGAAACTGCATATTTCACATATAAACAGATGCACAAGCTTTGTGTTTTAGGCAACCTGTCTTCCATTATATAAACTAAATTAACACTTTTGAAAAATGTATTGGCATGAGTACGACCCCTGAGAGGCAAGGAGGCTCTGTGAAATTGAATGACCAATTGCTATGGGAATCATAAGATATTGGAGGTATCTGCCAAGGGTAACTACATATAGGGACTGTAACCAGCCCAAGAGAGAAAAGTTTGTTACAAACAGCGAAGCTGGAGGGGCAAAGCCGTCTAAGCTCTTTGAAACTAAAATCCCTGACCACAAACATGGAGCTAAAGAATTTAGTGTTTTCCCTGATGGGATTTGGTCTTGCTTTATGTTTCCTTACTGTGTCTCCATTCCTTCATTTTCAAATAGGCATGGGATGGATGCCATTGTATGTCGGAAGTATAGGATTTTTTTTTCCAAAGGTGTTACAGTGAAACAGTTCCCTTGAGTCCAAGAAGAAATTTTAGACTTTGGAACATTGACGAGAACTTGAAAAGCTGCAAGTACTTTAATGGTTGGAGAAAAAGCTTAGGGGTGGGCATCTCTCAAAAATAATTTTCTGTGTGTGACCAGTTGAGGAATTCTGTAACTGCTTCCATCCTTTGCATGAAGAATCCTCTTTGATTAATGTTGTACACTTTACCTGTCTGTAAATATAAGGATCCATATTTAGTATATGATAAGAAATTTCATTTGTCTAGAGACATGGCACACAAAGAGATATGGTGCTCTCTAACAGAGGGTAGATCAAATACCAATACATCCCTCAATTCTCCTCATTCAAGAGAGTGTGATCCACACAGAAGGCTACACTGGCTATACTTTAGAGAATAAGAGATTGCAGAGTAACTTTCTCTGGATAGGAGTCCTATGTTAATTCTCACCCACTCACGGCTTAGGGACCATATGGAAGAGGGGGTGGAAAGATTTTAAGATCCAATAAAGATTGTAAGATTGTAAGATTTGCAACAATGCTGGCAGCATGCACATAACCATGCCAACTCAACCAAACAAAAACCCAGCATAGAATGGGAGAAATGGGCAGTAGTCCCCAACCCTAGGCACAGAACTATGGGAGAATGATTACTGTGGGGTGAGGGAGAGAAAATTTTCTTTAAGGGAGTGACTCTCGATAGGCTGACTAGCCTCCAGCAGATGAATTTGCACTGAGGGACACCTGGTTAGAAATGCTTGACCAGATAGGACTTAACATTCAAATGGACAAAAACTCAATATAAACATCAAAAAAATTGAACAAAATGCATATTGTATTATTATATGGACAGGACCAGGTAGAAGTGGAATGTGGTGCTTCAAATGAGAAATCCCTGTATACACAAGTATGTGAATATTTGGTCCCCAGTGACCTTGCTAGATTCCTTGGGTAAGGCTTTGAGAGTTTATAGCATCACTGCCTTCTAGCTTTGACTCTTTGTTTCATGTTTGTATTTGAGAATGTGAAGAAAATCTCTTGTGGTCATAGTCTTTTGTCAGAGTGACAGATAAAGACAGGTAAATGCAATGAAGAAAATTAATTTTCAGTTATTTCTAATTTTTACTAGTATCTGTCCACTCATAAATCTAATACAATTGATAAAATCATATATACCAGCTCTAGTACTGGTATTTAAATAAATTTACAATTTTCAGACAGTTCTTCCTTTATCCTGAAGGCATAGTTATAGGATAATTTAAAAGGAATGGAAGTCCCAAGTAATAAAAGTTTTAAGGAATAGGTGTCATTGCTTGGAAACAGAGTCACAAAATTTTACTTTTGGCCAGAACTGGATCATATCCTTCCAAACAGGGACTCAATTTTGTTAAGTAAAACTAACATAAAATAAATTATAAAAATTAAATATAACTATGCATATGACCTTTAAAATTAAAGGTAGAGAAGCAAACTTTGAAGCTTAAGTCTACAGAATGTAAAAAGGTAAACTTTAATTTTCATAAGTATTTATTTTTTGGACACATTATCTCTATCTCACTATCTGTCCTTGGCTAACCTGGAGCTTGATATGTAATGTGGAAGAAGACTGGCTTTCAACTCACAGTGATCCACCTTTCTTTCCCTACAGAGTGTTGGGATTAAGATCATGTGCTACCATGCCTGGCTTTAATGTAATTACTCTTGTTCATTTTAAGTTTGTATTACATTTATTTGCTTATTAATTGTGTGTGTGCACCTGTCAAAGGAAAATTTTTGTGTTGTGTTTCTTCCATGCGTACCAGGAATAGAACTCACATTCTCAAGCTTGACAGCGAGTGCTTTTACTCATTGAACCACTTCATTCTCTGTTTTATTTCACTGTATTGGATTATATATCACTTCGTAGTTTCTTCCTGAATTTTACCCGAATTAAGATACTTTTTTATTTTTCTCTCTTATCTTCGATTTACCATGTATTTCCAATATATTTCAGTGTTTATATTCATATCTTATTTGCTTGATAGTCACAAATGGAGAATTCTGAAGACTATACTTCCTATTACAGGTATGTTTTTAATGCACTAACTGGAAAAATGATAATTATTTTAAACCAATAAAAATTCTGGGGGCTGGAGAGATGGTTCAGTGGTTAAGAACACTGGTTGCTCATGCAACGGACACAGGTTTGGTTCCCAGCACCCACATGGTGGGTAACAACCATGGATAAATTCAGTTCTCGGGGACTTCACATCCTCCTTTGATCTCTGCTGCCATCGTGTTAGAGAAGCAAAAAAAAAAAAAATCCCTTAAGAACAGATGATCAATACTGTAAAATCGCTATCAGTTGGAGGACCAACATTCCAGTCTCACTGGTCAATTACTTGGTCATGGAACAGCCCCTAGGAAGGCAGGTTTGCCATAAATAACGCCAAATATAGCAAACTTTTCCTGCCTTGAATCCCAGCGCCTAGCACAATGGTTCTGGATCAGGACACAGACATGTAGACTCACTGCCTGCTTTTCCTGATTCTTCAGAAAAAGTAATCATTCTCATTGTCTTCTAACTATCTACTTTTTTGGTCTTTTAGAGACAGGGTCTCCCTGTAGCCCAGCTGTCCTGGAACTCACTCTGCTGTAGACCAGGCTGGCCTTGAACTCACAAAGATCCGCCTGCCTCTGCCTCCCAATTGCGAGGATTAAAGGCGTGTGCTACCACACCCAGGTAACATATCTATTTTCTAAGCATGACCTCTCATAAACACTTTGGGCTGTCCCAATATCCTATATCTCTTTACTTTCTCTCTAAAGCTTCATTCTCCCCGTCGTGTTGCTTCTGGTCCATCATGTTTCTAACCTCAAGCAGACTCTAAACCTGAATGGATTCATGCCTATATTCCTTCTCTCCTCTATTACTAGCTTGCCTGTCTGAGGGCTCTTCTTTAAAAAAAAACAAAACTGGGATATCTGCAGGAAGAGAGGCGATAAGGCCCTGCTGTTGAAGACCTGATATAAACATGGGAAAGATGTATGGAGACCGCACTTGCAAGTATACAGATGGTCTCTGGAATGCCAGAGAGTGTTACCAAAGGCCACTAAACCAATAAAGCAAATATAGGTCTCCTTGAGTCAAGCCAGACTCCTCCGTCAGCACCAGCTACACCTCATCTGCCTGGAAATACTGTGCAGCAGTGGCAGCCATATGTCTGTATATCCCAAGTCTAATTGGCTATTAGCTCTCTCCTTGGAGGAATAAACCACAGCTGATGCCACAAACTTACATCTCTAATGGTTAGGAGATGTTATAAACCACAGGAAGACCCTGTCATACTTAACAGAAGAAAATGGAATTCATGGATTAACATACCATCCAAACATCTGTGTCTATACCAAAGTAACCTACCATAACAATTAGTACTGTTTAAATACCTATATATCTAATTGCATATGCTTCATTAGAAGGATCGAAAGGCTATATATTATACTGTTTAAATACCTATATATCTAATTGCATGTGCTTCATTAGTGGGATTGAAAGGTTATGCCTGAACAAGTTGGCAGCCCATGAAAGAAAACAGCCAGAATTGACTAGAGACCAAGACAACAGCTCCAGAGAAAGTAGACTGTTTTGCTTCTCAACCACCTGTGCCCCTTTTCTAAGCCTAGGGAACAATCTGCGGAAGAGGGGGTGCGGTAGAATGTAAGGGCTGCTCTTGGGGTTAATGGTGAAACTACAACAAAATAGACTGGACACTCATTTGATCAACTTGATTGAACATACAAGCCCCCCTGCTGGATGGTGGGACCCATGAGCTGTGTGGGTTTGGGCACAACTGCTTGCAAATTGGTTTTACATGAAGGATGCTTGTACTCACAAATTATCACTTCTTGTTAAAAAAATGAAAACAAAACAAAACAAAAAAACAAAGAAAGATGCAGAAAAGTTATGGCAGAATGCATGATCTGGGATGGGTAGGGGTGGGATGGGGGGAAGGGAAGGGGATATATGCCTGAACTGAATTGGAAAATGATGTATGAAATACACAAAGCATCAATAAAAATAAAACAAGGAAAAAAGGAAAAAAATTCTAATAAAATTGTCCTTAAGCTTCTGGTTGAGTCATTTCTTAAATTATTTCATGAATGAGACAAAAAACCATCTAGGGACACAATTTCTGCCTTGTATCAATTAGAAGACATTGGTGCACTTACATTGAGACAGAATACTCACATGCATAAAAATAAAAATAGTAAAATATTTTAAGTGTAATCTTTTCTTGATTGTCTGTGCTATCATCATATATTAGAAACAAAAGTTTGGAATCATACATTTTACCTTACTGTTTTTGATGTTTTTTTACTTGTCAGCTTTAGTGATTATTATAACATGTTTAATGTTATATCAATACACCTTAATTTATTAATGTAGTCATTGAAGAATCATGTGTTAAGGCAAAATTATCATTTCTTTTCACTTTTCATGGAAATATATGAAACTGGAAACATTTTTCATAAAATTAAATCTAAGAAAAGAAAAATTTATCTTTCATTTTTTGCTTTATTCAGGTTTTCTGATTATTAAAGATGATATTACTCCTAATTAATTCCACCTGAAATTATACAAAAACCTACATTCTGTTTTGAAGCTGTCGTTTCATACACATCTGCCTTTTTCCATCAACTTGAATCTGTGTTTCAGCATCTTCACTGTTTTCCATTTCTAGAACACCTCCTAGTCCCCTTAGCAATGTAACCCATGCTGCCTCTTCCCCCAGAATTCTCTCTTTCATACCACCAGCAACCATCCCTTCTTTATCTAGTTAGCTCTAGAGTCTTCAATGTCTGTTTTGTATTTACCTCATCTCCTTCTTGAAAAATTTCCAGATATTTCCAGAAGTGACAGCTTCTTTGCATGCTTAACAAATTTGACTTTATGCAATAAAGATCATAACAAATATCAGGATATAATTTACATACATTACATGTATGTGTAATCTCCTTTGATAGATCTGAATCCTTGAATGAAAGTTGATATATCAGCATTTAATTTGGGGGAAAGGTTGAAATCAGGAATCTAAATTTCTTTTTTCCTAAATGAGTCAGTGAATGGAGATAGATAACAACTGACTAAAATACAAAGTAGATAAAAAACAACAGAATCAAGAAATGGCCAGGGATTCTACAGACACAGTTTAAGAGCAGAATACTCTGTTACTGTAAAGAGGTCATGAAGAGTTCCACTGAGGTATGGGACAGCTGAAATGATGGTGGGGTCCACAGCCAAGAGTGAAATAGCTCTTCCGTCTCAAGTCATGTTTTGACTGTTGTGCATGGTGAGCTTTTGTGCATTGTTTTTGTTATGTTTAATGGGGACTGGACACATAATTCTATATATTATACAAGGAAAACTAGTCCTATAAAATATTCTAATTAAGAATTGTATTCTTTGTGGTCTTATTCACTTGTTTTCTTTGTATTATAACCAATATGCTTGCTTAGGAAAACAAATTTCATTGGTTTTGAGTCATTTCCCCATCTTGAGTTTATTAAACTTGAATTAAAATAAATAATCCTAAAAACAAAGCTGATTTTTTTACACTGGCACTTGAAAAATCTTTGAAACTAAATAAAGTTAAAATTCAGGACATTAAATAAATTTAAGTTTTAAAAATGGTAAGCTCTTGTCCGTCACAAATATAGACATTTGTTATGAACATGGGAGTCACGTTTGTCTCTTGGTCCTTTCTGGTTGAGTTTGTTTGATTAATGTGATGTTAAATGTCTAATATTAGGTAATGAATTATACTTATTCCATGCCTAGCCTCTTCCACCCAGTTCTAGCAGCAAAGGGTAGCCTAGGATAAATAACTCCAGGAGGAGGTAAATATACTGTAGATGTGTACAAACAGACATATCTATTACTGTAAAGAGAAAAAGAGGAAAACTAGCTTTGGGAGAAAATACTTCAAATATTTCTTCTCTCTTCCTATTTTTTTTAAATTTTTATTTATTTATTTTCATATGTGTACGAATGTATTGTCTGCATGTAGGTTGGTGCACCCGTGTCGTGCAATGCCGCGGAGGTCAGAAGAAGGTGTCGGATTCCCCTGGAACTGGAGTTAAAGACGGTTTTCATCCGCCATGTGGGTGCTGGGGATCGAACCCAGGTCCTCTGCAAGAGCAGTTGGAGCTCTTAACCGCTAGGCTATCTCTCCAGTCCCCTCTCTTCCTATTATGTTTTATAAATATGTATTACAGAAGAAAAGAATTATCAGCAAATTAAGCAAGCCCACCAGGAATCGGTAAAGACTGCTGTCACTACTAGATCCGGATGACAGCCAGCATTCTGAAGAAATATATCTAAATCATGGCCTTTTTAGAAAAAGTTAAGAAAACCGGAAAAGTCACAGGTCCTAACTGCAGATTCTGGCACAGCCTTAGCAAGTTTGTAGACATAATGTCCTCTCTGTTGAAAATCCACATATGGGTCTTTCTCTGGCCAACTTTTTCATGGAAGCCTGGAATCCTATCTACTCCTTTCTGATCTTTCAACATTTTCAAGGAGTCAGCATTCCCTCTTTCCAGAAAGCAACAACCCATCCTTTCAACTTTGTGTCACTAACATTACTCATCACAGTGGAAGAAGAGACGACAGTAATTATATGTTTTTAGATGTTGGAAATAGACAAGGTTCTAAATCTCTTTCAAAGTTGTCTAAGTAGTTCCCTAGTCTTTGGTTGTTGTTTCCTTTATGTCATTCATTTATTCCTTCAAACGACACATATTTATCAAGCACCTACTATGCACCAGGCACTGTTCTAGGATATGTGGATGATAAATGGATAAAACCCTAATGGAGTAGGCATACTAGTAAGAGGAAAATGTTTATATTAATAGACAAACATGAAGAAAGTCGACCAGGTAGTGATAAGTGAGAACACTGAACGGTGAGGGGAAATATGACAGCAAGATGCAGGGCTGCTGATTGGCACTGAATGGCCTGGGAAGGCTGCTCAGAGAGTATTCTCTGAACAAGACTTAAGGCAAGTGAGGAAATGCAGTAGAGAGGTGTTGGAGAGGAGAGCGGTTCAGGCAGAGAAAACAGAAAAACAGAAGAAAACATGTTGAATATGTTCATTGCTCAGGCCAGCAAGCCTGGCTGGAACAAGTGACCAAGGTGTTCAGGGTTGGAGTAAATGACATTAAATAAGAAAGCTAAGGCCAGATTGGGGGCTATGCTTGACCTTTTAAGGGCTCTGGAATTGATTGCAGATAAAAGGAGAAGCTTGCAAAGTTTTAATAGAGACGTGATATGATTAGATTTAAGAGATTTCAGCTTTCTTCAATATGGACTGGAGACATGTCTCTCTAAGAATCCTCCAAACCCTCAGTGCCAGATGGGGACTGCTGAGACATCCAGCCTGTGGACTGAGCAACCACTGGGGTCTCAGCCTCCTCAGAGCACAGACTGCTACTGTTGGACCACCCAGGCTGCATCAAAGAGGCCAGCACAGGAAGATCAAGAAAGGACCAGGTGCTTACTGGACCTCATTTGGTGACTATGGAAGGGAAGACCCCAGGGTGGAGCACAAGGGCATGACCGATGCTTGCTTGGGCTTGCCAAGGAGGAAACTTCAAAGAATTCCTTAAGGAAAACATAACATCTTTCAGTGATTGATGGTTCCAGGGAATTAGAGTCCATTGTGGCGGGAGGCATCATGGCCAGGACTGGAGCAGAAAGCCAAAGTTCACATCTCGCAATGAGTACAAAAGTCAAGAGAGAGCCTTTTTTTAAAAAAAATTTTATGTGTATGAGTATACTGTCTGCATGTAGGTTGGTGCATCCATATCGTGCAATGCCGTGGAGGTCAGAAGAGGGCGTCGGATTCCCCTAGAACTGGAGTTAAAGATGGTTCTGCTGCCATGTGGGTGCTGGGAATCAAACCCGGGTCCTCTGCAAGAGCAGTCAGTACTCTTAACCACTGAGCCATCTCTCCAACCCCAAAAGTTTATCTTTCAGTTAAAAAATGTTTCCATTAAAATTTATTATCTGGGAAAATACAGAATGCATTTACATATATTCTTTCTTATATGTTAGTTTTTATGTGAATGGATACTCGAATCTCAGTGATTTCATGGAATTAAATTTTTCATAAAGTTATTTTCCATCTTTAATGTTTAATAATTATTTTTATTTCATGAAAATTAATTTTCTTAAATAAATCTCATATCCACAATTTTAGAACAAATAAATACTACAAAAACTTAATGGTCTCTAATTTTTAAAAGAATTTATTTTAGCATGCAATAAATACAGATTTACATTGTTTTATTTTGTTAACAGTAGAGGGAGATAGTGATCTAAAAATTAAGAATCTTCACTTTTGCACAAAGATTTATGCCTGTTAAGATATCTGGTTTTTAAATTTTGTTCTTAAGGTAACACCTCAATTTATAAGTATATCATGAATATATAACCTGTAGCTTTGGCTGTCCTGGAACTCACTATGTAAACCAGGCTGGCCTTGAACTCACAAAGATCCGCCTGCCTCTGCCTCCCAAGTGCTAGGATTAAAGGCATGCCCACCATGCCCGGCCCCAAGATGCTTATTTTTAAGAGCAATTCATAAAGTTACATAAATTCATGTCCCTGTGCAAACAGCATTTGATAATTTACTTAAATATCTCACTTTGAAAAATCAGATGACTTGGCTTGTAATTGACTAGTATACGCTGGTATAGTAAAGCATAACCATTTATAGTCATCCTGACCTGAATCGCTTGTCATTTACTAGATGTGAGACTCCAGTTTGCTTCCCTCTCTAATTCTCTTTATTTAATCTGTAAAACAAGGAAAACTATAATGTATTTTACAATGTTGAGGAATCTAAAAACTTGGAAATTTAAAGTGCCTAATAAAATAATTCCTCACTGGAGATGGTTAATACACACTTGTCATTGTCCATAATATTACTATACTTAAAATTGAAAAAAAAATACTCACAGTTAATAAATGGAATGTAGAAATGTACAATTAATATTAAACACATAGAAATTGCATTACGTAAAATAACCCTGATGTTATTAAGTTTCTGCATCCTGGTATTTTGTGTACTAGAGTAAAATATATCTGATGCAACATACAAAATGCAACTTTGTGTTTCGTACAGAAAGGTCATCCAAATTTTTCTTTCATTAAAATTATTTTGTTATGTTTTAGCTTTCATTATAAAAAACTATTATTATTTTTTGGTCTTTTTGAAACAGGGTCTTCCTTTAGTCCCAGCTGGCATTGAGCTTCTATGTAGACCAGGCTGGCCTTGAACTCACAGAGATCCAACAGCCTCTGCCTCTCAACTGCTGGTATTAAAGGCATGCACCACCATGCCCAGCAGTATTATTTTTATTTTCAATAAGTGTCATTACAATACAGTACAAAATAAATAAACATCTTTTTAAATTTATTTTTCCTTTATGTGTATGAGTGTTTGCATATATGTAAGTGTATGCACATCATGCAATGTATACAGAGTCCCGAAGATGGAATCAGAATCCCTGGAATTGAAGTTACTGATGGTTGTTAGCTGTCATGCAGATACTAGGAACCTAGGTCTTCTGCAGGAACAGCCAGTGCTCTTAGCTGTGAGGCATCTCTGCAGCCCCTATAAATTTCTTTAAAGGAATATTAAAGGAAAAGATAGAAAGTTGATTCTAATATATATATATTAGTTAGAATAAACTTATATACTTGGTTGGGCTCAAGTAATTCAAAAGGTCTTAATTGCTTTAATTTAGGGCAAGCATTGTGTAAAGAATCATTAAAACTAGCTCCTTAAAATAATGTCTTACATAATCTTCAAGACCATAATAATGCCATTAATGTGAATTTAAATGTGACTTGTTAGAAAATATACTATTTATGTTATTATTGTTTCCTTAGCATTTTTTTCTATGAACAGTTGGGAGCTAATTTCTTTGAAATGTGATTTTAAGTGAAATTTTAAACATTTTTGATTTCTTGTTTTTATTTTTTGTTATGAGTGTATTGCCTGCGTGTACATAAATGTATCACTGTCATGCAATGCTTGCGAAGGAAAGAGGAAGGCTTCAGATCTCCTGGAAGTGGAGTTACAGTTTTTATCTGCCATGTGAGTTCTGGGATTCAAACCAAGTGTCTTATGCAAGAAATGCTAGTGGGTTTAACTGCTGAGCCATCTCTCCAGCCCTAGCCATTTCTCCAGCCCTGAGATTTTTTTTCAAGTATTACAACGTTTATCGATAGATACAAGTACATACAGGACATGAAAATGACTTGATAAATTCAGCAGACTTAATTTTCATATTATAATAAGATAATTTTCTCTGTTTCACACTTTCATAAATCACTTCAAGGGCAGTAACAATCTCTCAAAACTGATCAAATTTGTGCAAATATATTGACATTAGATCTGACAATAATGTTCCATAATGCAAATTTTTAAGGTTCAAATAAATTTTAAATGTTTATAAAAACCAAGTCTCCTAATTTTCTGATTTCTTTTAATGAGTAGATATTTGATCTACTTGATGTTTCTACTAAGTACAATTACAGAAAAAAGAGATTCTCCAGCAGCAGACAATGAAGGTGGCATTGATTTAGGTCAATTGATGGAGTAATTCAGAACCAGCACAGAGAGGACTTTGACAAGCAACAAATAAGGAGTATTTCAGAGAGGAATTACAATTGAAAATGATGCTATTGGAGTAAACTGGGGAACTGGATATTATTAAATGGTGAATGTTATTACATCTTTTTTTACGAAAAAATATTTTTATTTTATTTATTTATTTATTTATTTATTTATTTATTTATACTTTTTAAATTATTTATTTATTTTTCTCTATGTGTATGAATGTACTGTCTGCATGCAGGTCTGTGCACCCGTGTAGTGCAATGCCGCGGAGGTCAGAAGAGGATGTCGGATTCCCCTGGAACTGGAGTTCTCCTGGAATTGGAGTTTCAGATGGTTCTCAGCCGCCATGTGGGTCCTGGGGATCCAACCCAGGTCCGCCGCAAGAGCAGTTGGCGCTCTTAACCGCTAAGCCATCTCTCCAGGCCCTATTTCTTTATTTTTACTTGTATGAATGTACTGTCTGCATGCAGGTTTGTGCACCCATGCCGTGTAATGCAGCAAAGGTCAGAAGAGGGCATCGGATTCCCCTGGAACTGGAGTTAAAGACGGTTCTCAGCCGCCATGTAGATTCGGGGGATCGAAAGGGGTCCTCTGCAAGAGCAGTTGGCGCTCTTAACCACTAGGCCATCTCTCCAGCCCCTATTATGTCTTATTAAGAATTATGCTTTGGTATATTGGCGTGCTCCTTTAATCCAAACACACAGAAGAAGCAAGTGGATCTGTGAGATTGAGGCCAGCCCGGTCTACAAAGGCAGTTTCAGGGCTGCTACGGCCCCAGGGAGATACTCTTTCAAGAAACAAACAAAAACAAAACAACACCAAAAAAAAAAAAAAACGAAAAAGAAACAACAGACAACAGCAACAACAACAACAAAAAACAGAATAACTTATGATGATGAAAATACCTAAGAATTTTAGGAGAAATCATATGATGTATAATTTCTAAAATTTCAAGTTAGACTAGATTAGATTGTATGTGCCAACACTTAATTGTTGAATCTGAAGTTGGTAAGGGCATCAAAACATGAGAAGACAGGCTTGGACTGAAGTTTGGATCAGAGTCCCTACTTAACCTATATGAGGACTTGGGTTCAATTCCCCAGTACCAACAAGACAGGAAAGCTAGAGGAGTGGTGGGGTCCTTCCACTGGGAGAACCTAAGAGACAAGTATGGATACCAGTGGTGGCAAGTGACCTTGCGAGTAAAAATCCTGGCAGGGTTCTCAAAAGAAGTAAAGGAGTTGTTTGTAATCATTAGAAAACTAAGTTAACATGTTAGGCTTCTCTTGCAAAAATAAGCATAAAAGTTTATGGTTCAGTTATTTTGGATATTCGAAACTCAAGCTCATATTCAGAAGCCCAAAACTATAGTTTTAGAATCAGATATATAAAGTTTTTAGTATTCATAAATTATATGTTAGAACTTGGTCATAACCTTTATGCTTTTCAATTATACGTATTTAGTCCAAATATAAAGTCTTTATTCAGAATTTAACAAGTGTTCCTTGGCCCTTTTAACATTAGCAAGAAATTTTGTGCATTTTCTTAAATAGTTGCTTCATAGTTTTCTGATGCTGAATTATTTCATTAGTAAAATATGTATTTTTACTGTTTCTTCACATCTATTATCTGCCAGATATCAAAGAGACATTTCGATGGGTAGGAGAAGACTGACATAAATAAGAGACATATTCTATGGAAGACTATTTCTGGAATATTTTTAAAAGCTAAACACACCAATCAACTCATTTTTCTCATTAGAGCTTAATGATTTTCTAAAGAGATAGGCTAACAGTATAATCCTGCATATATTTTATAACTGCAAAGGAAAATTCAATCAGGGTGATCATCCTGAAGCCAAACAAGCAAAAAAATTGAGAGTATTGACTAAGTAATATAGGTAAAATGCAAACTCTATGTGAGCATGAAAGAATATGTGAAATTGGTAGGACATAAAATCAAATTGGTTATTTAATTGTGTTAAAAGAGAAGTGGGAAGTGTTCTTTGCCAGTAATGTACAGGGATCTGACTATGAATAGAACAACAGATAAGCAAGAATTCATCTCTGAGGCTATGTTTGTCTCTGGATGAAATACCACATGTAAATGCATTTTTATGGTGTTGGGGATTTGAATCTAAGGTTTTGTGCATGTGAGACAGGCACTCTACCACAAAATACACCCTCCACATGTGGAGACATATTTTAATTAGAAAGCTAAAAGAAACATTTGACCTTTCTATGTATATTTAAGTATCTCGTAATAAGAACTTGCTGAATTGTAGTGGAAAACTAGTTGAAATATATATGTCTTAGCCAACACTAAAATAATGAACCAAGTCACACTCTTACAGTCAATTCTCATTTAATTTTGGAGTTATGCATTGGGGCACAAACCATTTTAGTGTGACCAAAAGTATGCTCAGTTCACTATTCTAATGTTACTACAGGGAGCAGATCTCAGATGTTGCTACCATTCACATGACCGGAACTCCAACAGCTTGTGATTCTGGCATGTGCATAGGCACTCCTAACCCACATCGCTTACTCCAGTCCGTTCCACATTTGGCTACTCTGCACAATCTATGAATTCCAGATTGTGCCCTTGCTGTTTAAGTTTCACGAACCACGTACAGAAGGAAGAAACAACTCCGGGTTTAACCACTGCTCGATGCCTATATATTTCGTCCCTAGGAGGGCCAATGAACAGTTTTTATAAAAATTACTTATTCGGGGCTGGAGAGATGGCCTAGGGGTTAAGAGCGCCAACTGCTCTTGCAGAGGACCCCGGTTGGATCCCTAGCACCCACGTGGCGGCTGAGAACTGTGTTTAACTCCAATTCCAGGGGAATCCGACACCCTCTTCTGACTTCCGCGGCATTGCACTACACGGGTGCACAAACCTACGTGCAGACAGTACATTCATACACATAAAAAATAAAGTTAAAGAAACTTAAAAAATTACTTATTCGTGTTTCTCTAAGTTCCCACACACATTTTAGTGAACAAAGCATCAAGGTGAAATCTAATTCCAACTACCACTGCATTTTCTACTTTTTCTACTTATTAGTCCTGTATTACATAAGCTATACTTGAACAAATGGTCCCTGCATTTAGTTGATTACAAATAAGGAGTAAATCAACATATAGAATATAAAAGTGTTATTTCCAGAATATTTAGTAAGGCAGGTGGAGTAACATCTATAAAACTTTAGTTCATATGTCAGACCTTCTTCTAGTAACTTCTTATTGACTGATTTAAGGTTGGAAGAAATGAAGTATTAATAGTATAATGAGAAAGTTTGAGGAAATTGCCATTTGAGTTCATATTCTATCTCAAATATTTACATGAGTTCTATCTAAACTACACATGTTATGAGGGCTGGAGAGCTGGTGCAACCATTAAAGGCTCAGGCACACAATTTAAATGTACAAATTATGAATGATATATAACTGTACATATACACCAACATAAAAGAACCTCATATTTGTATTTAAAACTGTTGGGATAATATGTCTTCAACTGATATCAATGGTTACACATTATTGAGTTTTAGTGGAGGAATCATTTTTAATAAATGGTAACAAAATTATTTGTTCTAATTTGTTTTTTTTTTTGAACAGAGACCTAAAACATACCTTATCTTCATAAGCATCCTTTCCAATTTTTAAAATTCTTCTCATTAATAGTAGGGTCCTATGTAAATGAATAAACTCTCAATTCAGAATGAAGAGACAAATGAAAATCAAAACTCTTGTCTAGTTCTTTGGTTTTAGATAATAGACAATATATCCTTTGCTAGAATTTTCCCACTGAGAAGGTTGTTGTCTTATGGATTTATTTTAAGGATGTGTTACTATGCACAGACTATTGTAATGCTTATATACATATAGAGTCTGCACAGGTTGCATATGTCCTAGTGTGTTATATGTTAACATATATTCAATGTAAAATATCTAAACAAATAACTACAATCATAATCTATTGATTCTACCTAATAAATATACAGTAATCATTTATTTTTATTTAAGGAATGTTTATAGACAATGCAAAAAGATGCAACAGAGAATGCTAGCGATTCTTACAATTATATATTGTGATTACTTTATTAATTTATTTTTAATCATACTTAAATATTTCTATTTATTTTGACTGGCAAAACAGTGCATGCTTGATTTACTCATTTTACAAGAAAATAGTTGCCATGGTTTCCACTATTTCTCAGTTGCTATTTTTTCTAGTTCCACCAGAGGGTGGCATAAGGGTAAAAGTGTTTTAAACCAAGGTGGCAGCAGGAATGATCCTAACACTTAACTGAAATCTTACACAAAATTCAAAATTGACCTTAGATAGAATGTCTTTATTTTCATATTTTTCTACCCCTGACAATCAAGGAAGCTTAAACATTAATTTCTAGTGATATCAAAGATGACATACAATGGAACTGTGGCTGTTTGTAAAGACAAGAAGAGCAGGTAAGTGCTATTTTGAAAGATTCATTTCTGAAGCTACAAATGCTGTGCTGAAGATATATGTCTAAGTCTATGGTGTTTCTAAAACTCAGTATGCTTTGTTTTCTAATAGGTTGGAAAGTAAAAATTAAGAACAATATGTGAGGTATATTTCAGATTATTACCACACATTAGCAATTGATACACAATATTTCAAAGACCGGTTTACTACATGTTACAGCTGTATAACTTCAAATTTAATACATGTGGAGGTGAACTAATGAATGGACTACTCCTCAATTTAAATGAATGTCCTCTTTAGATCAACTAACTTATTTTAGTAAACAGGAAAATCATATATGATTTCCTAAAGTTATTTGACATTTTTATTCTTAGAGGATCAGTTTACTCTCTCAACTCTCAAAAGTAAATAGGCATTCCATTATCAAACAATTATAATTTAATACAATAATTTAGCCATCATAATTTTATTATTTTCTAATCTGATTACTTTAGCATTGATATTTTATGTTCATTATGTATCATAATTCTCTGTGTCATATTTGAGACTATGAATATATATTCTATAAAATACAAATTCTACAAATCTATAAAAAGTACTTTTCTTTTTCTCAAATAAACAACATTCATAGTAATCATGCATGGTCATAACCATTCTTGAACATTTCACTTTCTGTAATGAGACATTGGGAATTTTTATAGATAAGAGGCAGATGGGAAATAATCAAGATAGTTGCATCATGAAAAGTTCATATAGTTCTTCATATACTAATTTTTATTTATGTTCATTTATGTGAATCAGATATGGAATGCATATTTCAGGGACTGAACATATATTGATTTTTAACTCAAGTATATGAGGGGATAATTGATAACTCAAAAGTTTATTCTCTAAGTGTGTACTATAATACAATATATCTTATTTTCTTATTTTGTTTTGATATTTTCAGGCAAGATTATTTTTCCATAAGAATTAAACTATTAGTAAGCAAAATTTGTCAAAATAATTTAATCACTATTTAGATTACTATTGATGCTCCAATGGTACTAATTGTCCAGGAAATGTCACTTGATATGAATTTTGTATTATCAATCCAAAGAAATTTCAACCTAAAGCATGTAATCATTTGTTGGAGCAGGTGCTTCCATTTCTTAACAAAAGCATATCTTGCCAATTAATGTATTTCTTTACGACATTTAGATTTGATTGTAACAAATCATTTTATTGCTAGTCAAACAAATACAAATGTTAAAACCTGCCGTGCATGGTGTTGCACATGTTTAAGCAAAGGCAAGTAGATTCTTGTGGGATCATGGCCAACCCAGTCTATATAGCAACTTCCAGGCAAATGGGGCTACAGAGAGACGTTGTCACAAAAACAACGACAACAACAACAACAACAACAACAAACTCTCAAAATAAATTTAAAAGAAAGAATTAAATTTTCACTCCAACTAATCCATCTAAGGGTGCCATTAAAAGCACTCGGATCATTATTTTGGATATTTCTATTTTGGTATCTAGAAATATATCCATACTAAATATGGGGAAATGAATAATTGAAGAAATAGTTTCCATACTTAATATGCTGAATGAGTAATTGAAGTTATAGGAAGCTTTTTCTTGAGTACAATCTGTTCTTATATAATCAAACAATAATTACTTTCATTCCACTATATGTGGAGAGCAACCTAAGATATTTGATCTCAAAGAATAGCAAAAAACATTCATCTATCAATTTGCATGCTATTAAGGTTTAAAAGTTTAGTATATTACAATAAGTTGAACTAAATACACTTGGCTTTAAAAATATTCAATTTCCCAATTTTCAAAATTATAAATATTTTAATTTCTTATGTCCATTGATATAGGCAATAGGAAAATTCTTGGAATTTAAAATCTCCTTCAGGTGGTCCCAAGCACATGGTCAACCACAGACCCCTTACCATTCACTTGCATTTGGTTCACTTACTGTTCTTATTAATCATTTAAATATAAGTTGATTTACTTGTATAGATTGTGTTAGAATTATCATCACATAACATTTGGAAAGATACAGGGGGTCGATTTAATTTTAATTTTCATTCTTCTGCTATTATGTTTTATATTATAACCCAATGTGTATGATTACACTTCTGAAAAGCTAATCAAGGTCATATCTCTGCATCATACACAGAAACTGTTCATTTGACTGTATTGTATATATATATGTATATATACATATGTATATATATACTCTATAAACTTATTATATATATATATAACTCTATAAACTTATTATATATATATATAACTCTAGAGTTATATATATATATAACTCTAACATACTCTATAGAAATAAGCAGGAAAAACAATAGAAAGGAGATATAAGCTCTACCCCAAAGATTTCTCAATGCAATTGAAGACTGTTCACACACTATTCTTGTTTCACTGAATCATGTTCTCATGTACATTGTTCAATTTTCTACAAGCAAATATTCATCAGCATTTTTTATTGTTTTGGGTCTTGTTTGCTTAGTAAACATTTGGAAGGAAGGAGAGTTATGAAACCTCTAACATACTTGCAATGACAACAGCTGATTGTCTTGGTATGTTCTGTTTTACTTCATTCTGTTTGTATAAGGTTTTTGAGGTTAAACAATGACATTAGTCAGTTTCAAAACACTTCAAATCTGCAACAGGAAGATAGGCTGTGCCTCCCCCAACCCCACTTGTCTGTTTAGGGGAATTTGGGTTGGTTCCAGCTCTTTGCTATTGTGAAGAAAGCTGCAATAAACATGGGTGTGCATGTATCTTTGGGGTATATACCCAGGAGTGGTATGACTGGGTCAAGTGGTAGGCTCATTCCGAGTCTTTTAAGGGTTCTCCACACTGCTTTCCATAGTGGGTGTACAAGTTTACATTCCCACCAGCAGTGGATAAATGCTCCTCTTTCCCTGCAACCTCTCTAGCATCTGTTGTCTTTTGTTTCTTGATCTTAGCTAGCCTTACTGGAGTGAGATGATATCTGAGAGTGGTTTTAATTTGCATTTCCTTAATTACTAATGATGTTGAACACTTTTTAAGATGTTTCTCAGCCATCTTTAATTCCTCACTGGTGAAGACTCAAATGACCTACTCAAAAGATGGAGTAAAGAGCTGAACAGAGTCATCTTTTTTTTTTTTTCACCTCTCACCTGGTACAAAAATCAAAATGGATCCAAATGGATCAAAGACATCAATGTGAAACCTGAAACTCTGAAAATGATAGAAAAAAATGTTGGCAGTAACATAAAGACATAGGCTTAGGAAAAGGCTTTCTAAATCAGACAGCAGCTGTGCAGAAAATAAAGTCAACAGTTGACAATTGGGACCTTAGTAAACTCGAAGCATCTGTACAGAAAAAGAAAAGTCAAAGAAGTGAAGGGAAAACCCAAGGGTGGGAGGAAACCTTCACCAGTAATATATCCGACAGAGCAATAACATCCAGAATACCTAAACTACTCAAAAACAAACGAGTAAGAAAACAAATAACCCACTCAAAAGATGGAGTAAAGAGTTTAACAGAGACTTCACAAATGAAGAAGTAAAGATGGCTGAGAAACATCTAAAAAATGAAACATTTCTCAGTGTTCACAAATTTTGCTGTGTTAGAGGGCCTGTGAGTTGACCCTGCAGGTAAAGGAGACCCAGATTCCATTCCCAGAACTCAAAAAAAAGGTGTAAGGAGTAAACAAATTCCAGAAAGGCATCTTCTGATGTCCACACATGCTGGTACCTTTACCCACATGCATACAGGCATTCACATTCACACACAGACACAGACACACACACACACACACACACACACACACACACAAACACACACACACATGCACATGAATAAATAAATAAATAAATAAATAAATAAATAATAAATAAAAAGCAAATTTTAGGAATTGCTGCGTCAGCAACTCTCTCCCTAGCAGCCATCAGCTGTCAAAAGCTCGTCAGTTAGGGGTGGGACCTCAGATTTTCAAAAAGATAAATTATTTTGAAGGCAATGCAAAAATATTGTGGCCTTAGTTAGCAACAGTATAATCTTAAAATTAGATTCATTTATATTTTATTTTAGTAAAATTATCAAATATTTCAAGAAACTCTAGAAAGTAGAAAGCAAGATTATACCTATTTCCTAAGTTTATAAATTTATTTTTTATTTACTCTTTCCTGCAATATATTTTTTAAATATTTATGAAGTGATAAGGATTGATGATTATGTGTTTATAACTTTTCTTCAGTCAATAAAATCTCCTGTGAATACTGTCAGTCTATCTATGGGCTTATTGTTCCCAAAGGTTATTATTTTTTTCTTTTATCCTAGAATATTTAACTATACCTCAGACTGGCCCACATAGGGCCAAGAGTTCTTCCTCTGGAATCCTTTAGATTATTGACTTAATCTCGGTCTTAAATGTCTTTAGACCCACACTTAAATACAACCATAAAAATCATTGCACAAATTTTCTTAGGCATAACTGGGCCAAGGCTGAAATAATAAATCTATTTTAGTTTTTAAAGATACAGTATCAGGAAGCCTAGGGCAGTCTAGACTTATGTAGCTGAGGCTAACCCTGAACTTTTGATCTTCCTGAATCGAATTCAGTGTTCTGCCATGAAACATCATGCCAGGTATTCTACTTTAATTTCTATTGCTTTCATTACACACCCTCATGAAAACAAGGCAGGGAAAAAGGGTTTATTTGGCATAACATTACATTTTACTATCTATCCTTTTAGGAATGTCAAGACAGGAACTCAACCAGTTCGTCACTACATCCAAGGTCAGGTGCAGAGAAGAAAGGATACACCCGGGCTACTCCCTTCCTGCTGCTGTTGCTGACCTAGCTTTCCTCGTTCTTACACAGTGTAGGATCCCTCCCTAGGAAGGGTCCACAGCTGGCTGGTTCATCCTATACTGCTTAACAAATAAGACAATCCCCAGTAGACTTGCCCACAGGCCAACCTGATGTACACAATTCCGCAATTGAGGATCGCATCTCAGGTGCTTCTAAGTTGTGGCAAACTCATATTAAAAGTGACCATTAAACCAAGTTTTATGCAGTACTGGGGATCAAGTCAAGGCCTTCATGGATGCCAGGAAAATACCAACTGACTTATATTGCCACCACCTGCCTTATTTACTTTCTGTCTTATTTTCCAAGCCTTATTTTTGCCTTTTCATTCTACTAGTTCTACACTTATATATTAGAAACCCACCTTTTCAGAAAGTTTCTCTCTTGTAAATTCTGTAGGATTTGATGATTTAGAAGGCATCTGCTCCCTCAACGAAAGCAGAAAATTATAATAATATTCACCTAAGTCTTGATGTACAAGTGCTATGCCAGCTTCATGCTGCTCTAAAGAGACTATCAGAGAGAGATATGACTTTTGGCTTCACGACATGTTACGTGAAAATTAAATACTTTTGTATTTACCCTTTAGAGATGTAAACTCCAAAAATTAAAGGTATTGTTACAAACCATATTAAAACATAAACTACAGGGCCTATATAAAAATAAATGGGTAATTTTGAATACCTACCTCTAAAGACTTAATGGGTCAAGGGAATAGAGTTTAGATAGGAAAGTTAATAAAATGTATTGTGATAATTACTGACAAACCTTTGATTTGGTCTTCAGTACTTTACACTGGGAAAGGAGGGAAACCATTTTTATACCATCATTTGAAATTTAAGATATTATTAAAGTAAATGTCTAATACTCATTAGCATGTATCTTGCATAAATGTTTGAGTTTATTGGATTTTTAAAGGTGCATTACTACCTAATTAAATAACTGATGTATTGCACTTAAGAAAGCCTAAGGAATTTATCGACAATCATTCTGACTATGGACAATCTATTTTTAGATAAACCTAAGATTATGCTCAGAAATTAGTTACCAATATTAATGGTTTGAATTAAGTTGAAAGTTACAGACTATTCTGCCTCCAACAATTCATTTCTAGTTTCTATCTTTCCCCTTGAAATTTACAAAACAATTATATTTTCTTTTTCAATGCCAATATTAAAACCCAGTCCTCATTCATGCTATGCAAGTACTCTGCTACTAAGCCACACTCATTCCTGAAGAATCTTATCACTTTTTCTTTCCTTGTTCTTCTGTAATAAAGCAGTAATTTATTCACTAAAATATAATGTAGAGACAAAGATTTGGAGATAAGGTACTTCAGATTTCCACTATCTGAAAAAGATACTTTGTCAAATTGAACGAAATGAGGAAAATCTGTCAATATACAGAGCTCTTGCATTCATTTTTCCAGATAAAGTTTTGGATACACATTCATTTTTTTTTTAGTGGCCTTTTCTCAAGAATCTAAAATAATTCATTGGGAAGAATATGCCTATAGAATAGGGTAGAAGACTCTCTGGTCCCTTATTTTCTATTTGACCACCATTCTGATGTATAGCTATGTGCATATAAGTAGATGGAAATTAACTTGCTAATAGAATTTGTGCTAGTGAGTCAAGCTTTTGTCAAATGCTTTGCTTTTTTTCTCTCATTCTTTACTTTTCTCTTTCCTCGTATCACTATTCCATTTTACAATGCACCATGCCACTGAAATAAATTAGTAACTCATTGCATAGAGAATATAAGGGGCAATTTATAAATCCCTTGAAGGCCTGAGTATGTATCTGTAGGCAATTATTTAATAGTTATCCAATTTTTTTGTCTTTTTTGAGACAGGGTCTCCCTGTAGCCCCAGCTGTTCTGGAACTCACTCTGTAGACCAGGCTGGCCTTGAACTTACAAAGATCCACCTGCCTCTGCCTCCCAAGTGTGAGGATTAAACCTAGTTATCCAATTTTTTATTCATCCATTTTGATCTTTTAAATTATATCCAATATTTTAAAATATAATTTTATGAAATAAGACCCAGAGTTTTATAGGTGGACTTTGGAATCTATTGGCAAGGGTTAACTTACGCAAAAAATTTTTGGAGAAATATATGTTGGCATCTAATAATTCAAATAAAATGTCATAATTTTTAGGGACTTGAGATGTGAAGAGGAATGAGCTCATAAAAGTGAGCACTTGTGGAACTAAGGAATCTGAAGACTGAGATTCCTTAACAATTTTTAACATTTGAAGAAACAAGTAAAATTTAAGATACTAACTGCTTAGAAAAAAATGTTCTATTTCACAATGAAAATAAAAATATTATCGTGTATCTCGATTGTAAGTCGATTCACTTCCATCTGTGAGATGTAATTTAATACTTGGGGGTTTGATAAGCACTATAGAAGCTTTGTCAGTCAATTTATATGTTTAAATAACTTTTAAAATTATCACAGTTATGTTAAAATAAACATCTGAAAGTAACTGAAGGAGGACCTGATTTCTAGTTTCATTATCAAACATTTACTCTAGGGAAAGACATGATGAAATCTGAAATATAGAGTCACACATCAACTTTTCATTTATTTGTTAAATGGTGAATTCAGAAAGGCATGTTCTTCAGGGAAGCAGTTTGTGTTAGCATCTTAAAATTTAATTGGTGTCCAATTTAAACTCAAAACAACAGTGAAAAAATAGCTGGCAGGAAGTAACTGCTCTGCAGGCAGCATGTCAGTTCAGTGCACATGCGTGTGCACACAGTACAGTATTGTGCTGGATGAGAATTTAACATAATATTTTATTTAGCTTTCTGTAACAAGAAAATATACAATTAAACATTTAAAACTATGTGTGATTATTTCCTTCAAAACTCGCTTGTACTCTATTCTGTATAAAAGAATTGGAAAGACCATTTGCAGAAATAGGAGGAGTTGAACAGTCCCAAGGTGGAGCTGTCTCCTGTGTTATATGACACTGGCAGATTAAAGCGCTTCTGATGGGGAAGGGCTTAAAGGCTGAGTCAAAAGCCAAGAAGTCTCTTTATTTACGCCTACCTCCCAGCCCTTGGCAATCTGACTAATAACAAACTGAGCTAACAAGAAAGACTAGAAAGAGGAAGGACAGCATTGCAGCAGCCTGGATCTACAACCAAAGAAAGCAAGAGTGATCAGCCCAGCTCTGCCAAACAGAGAAACATCTTGTTTATTTACTCTGTTCAGCAGCTTGTAAATGGTTAACTATATGCAAAAAAAGTGAGCATAGCTGTGAAGTATGCCGTGAATATTAATTGGGGGAAAAGGACTACTGCTTTAGGGTGCTCTAGTCTGTGCTCTGCCTACACTAATTTCAATGAAGAGAAGTGCTCAGCATTTTGTCTATGCCCAGAGATTTTTAACTTACTGAAGCTATGGGACTTGATGAAAGTGATATTTGAGGAGAAAGTGCATGGTGGCCAGTGTTTTCTTTTTAAATAAAGAAATTCGTTGATTTTGGACACCTCTTCTAGCTGTGCATTTCGGATAGCATCAGGAGGTCCCTGCATTACAGGTAAGAGGGATGTTTCCAGCCTTTTCTAACATTGCTGTTAGTATTATCATTAAATGATTGGATTAATAGCTTTGTCTCTTTTTTAAAGTCTTTGACTTAAAGGATACTCAGTTTCATTTTGCTCACTGGCCAAGCTAATGCTGTAACAGATGCCTATTCTCGCTGGGCAACAGACATTTAGTTCAACAGCTGGCTGTAGAGGAAAACAAATGTCATAATATGATATTATCTTTTTAAAACATTTGATTTATATTGGAAATTAAACATATGTGCTTCCTGAAGAATAACCAAATTTTAAGTTTGAATTTCAAATTTGGCAAGATACTGGATATTGCTTTGAACTTTGTATGCTACTTTTACCATTTTCTGACATTGAATTATGCATTTTCTGAAAATAGGCAAGTTGACTTTGGACTATTTTAACATTGTATTAGATACAGGAAATATGAATCTGTTCTTAAAAAGTGGGTGTATTTTTGAGAGGCTTAGAAACTTTGTTAGTACATTTAAAATAGCTTAAAATGCATAAAAGGTTAAAAATAAGATGTTACCATCTGGAAAATATTCACTGTGTTCTCAGCATGCTGTAGTTGATGGAATAAGGCAATTTCTTTGTTAGTAATTTATGAAGTACATTTTATTCAGGGGCTGATGTTTGAGTTGAAGTCTCCAAACTAGCTCTGAGCACAGCACTCGGAACTATTTATAATTGTTTCCTTGTGGAAGTCTAAAGTCTAGGTTTTTCCTTTATTCACCATGTTTCTATTGTTTTGTTCTTCTAGCTGTTTTGTTTTCTTTCAGAAACTTTGGACTACGCATGTTTCTAAGATAATTATATATTTTCAGGAATCAAAGTTTACATTCAGCATTATTGTCTGAGTCTGGAATAGTTCACTGATTGTGGATTTTCATTAGATTTGAAGTTGCCATTCATATTTTACTTACAAAGAGAAAGCATTTACCATTTTGAATTGCTCAATAATCATATTGTGTTTGTCTTTGAATTTAACTTTCTGTTTATGGTAAAATATTTAAAGAAGAAAAAAAGTTTATATATTATTAGAGTCATACATGCCTATCTACAATTGCTCTAATTTCAAAATGAGTCTTTCTGAAAATTGCTATTTCAGATCTAAGGTTAAAATTTTAAGGGAATTGAAATATTTGGTGTTGCTGTCCTGAGCTGTGATTTTTAACCAAATTAGGCATATCCTGAAGCATATTAATGAAAAACAGTTTATTTCAGAGCCCATTGTATAAGATTGCATGCCTTTTTGGAAGGTGATCAACTGCTTAATTATGTGATGACATGCAGTGCCCTACAGCCTACTTAAAACCTCATTAGGAAGTAATTTTCTTGGAGTTTACATGAGGTACTGTTTATTCTTTTATACTATCCTGAAGTGTTTATTAAAGATCACTTTTTCTTGTATATTTAATGAGTCTTACCTTACTCATACTGAAATTAAAATGCAGCAGGAAGTATCCTGCATATAGAAATTCAAAGTAAAGTGTGAGTTTGGCAAAATCTGGTAAGCATAATCCTGGTAGAAGTATGCTTATACAAACTGTCCCAGAGAGAAGACTCAAAGTTGAGTCATTTTAATAATTTTATTAAATAATTGAGAACACAGTTTTTTCAAAATTTACAATGAATTTTCAAACTAATGAGTATATTCTGTAAAAGCAGAATAGGTTAAAACACAGATATATTGATAAATAAATATTAAGTATATGCTCCCTGCAGATATGCATGCATGTACCTACACATACAGGGCCACAGACTCACTTTTTATTATTTTGTAGTTTCAATGTTTCATAATATTTTATCAAATATATACATATTTACCTATGGTTTTGTCTTCAGGCATTAATTTCATTTGGTCTAAGGAATAAAGTAAAACCAAGGTATTTCCAAATATTCAATATTGATTCATGTTGAAATACCACTTTGCCAGGAAATACTTCTGTTGTCTTCTAAAAGCAGGTTATTTGGCAGATGTGATAACAAATACTGACAAATAAATTATCTTTTCATGAATTTTGGAAAAAGACACAAGTTAAAACTAATCTATAACAACTGTGTAAGGAAACAACTATTAAAATAAAATGTAGGTGTAACAAGATGTTCATATATCATAGCAATTTCTCATTGCAAGGAAACTTATCAGGCACATCTCCCTGCTTTAGCCCATTAAAATCCCTGTTGTTGCACTTATTTTACAGAGTGAGATCAAATCCTATAACACCATGAAGCTGTGGATTCATCTCCTTTATCCGTCTCTCCTTGCCTGTATATCTTTACAGTCCCAGTCTCCAGTGCCCTCCATCAGAGGTTCTTGTGACACTCTTTGCAACTGTGAAGAGAAAGATGGCCTAATGTTAATAACCTGTGAAGGAAAGGGCGTTAGAACATTATCCCAAATAAGTGTGCCACCATCACGACCTTTCCACCTAAGCTTATTAAACAATGGCTTGACAATGCTTCACACAAATGGCTTTTCTGGGCTTAGCAACGCTCTCTCAATTCACCTTGGATTTAATAACATTGCAGATATTGAGGCTGGTGCATTTAATGGCCTTGGCCATCTCAAACAACTCCATATCAATCACAATTCTTTGGAAATTCTCAAAGAGGATACTTTCCATGGTTTGGAAAACTTGGAATTTCTGCAAGCTGATAACAATTTTATTACAGTCATTGAACCAAGTGCCTTCAGCAAACTAAATCGGCTGAAAGTGTTAATATTAAACGACAATGCTATTGAGAGCCTTCCTCCCAACATATTTCGATTTGTTCCTTTAACCCATCTAGATCTTCGTGGAAATCAGTTGCAAACATTGCCTTATGTTGGTTTTTTAGAACACATCGGCCGCATTTTGGATCTCCAGTTGGAGGACAATAAGTGGGCTTGCAATTGTGAGTTACTGGAACTAAAAAACTGGTTGGAAAACATGCCTCCACAGTCTATAATTGGTGATGTTGTATGCAACAGCCCTCCAGTTTTCAAAGGTAGCATACTGAGTCGATTGAAAAAGGAATCCATTTGTCCTACTCCACCACTGTATGAAGAACATGAGGACCCTTCGGGATCATTGCTGGCAGTGACATCTTCAATAAGCGACAGCCACCTGTCTACCAAGTCCACATCCATTTTCAAAGCACCTACTAAGGCACCAGGTTTGATACCTTACCTTACAAAGCCATCCACTCAGCTTCCAGCACCTTACTGTCCAATTCCTTGCAACTGCAAAGTATTATCTCCTTCAGGACTTCTAATCCACTGTCAAGAGCGTAATATTGAAAGCTTGTCAGATCTACAACCTCCTCCATACAATCCTAGAAAGCTTATTCTAGCGGGGAATATTATCCATACACTAATGAAATCTGATCTTGTGGACTATTTCACTTTGGAAATGCTTCACTTGGGAAACAATCGTATTGAAGTTCTTGAAGAAGGATCATTTATGAATCTAACAAGACTGCAAAAGCTCTATCTCAATGGTAATCATCTAACAAAATTAAATGGAGGCATGTTTCTTGGTCTCCATAGTCTTGAGTATTTGTATCTTGAATACAATGCAGTTAAGGAAATATTACCGGGGACCTTCAACCCAATGCCTAAACTAAAAGTGCTTTATTTAAATAACAACCTCCTTCAAGTTTTACCACCACATATATTTTCAGGTGTTCCTCTAACTAGAGTAAATCTTAAAACAAATCAATTCACTTATTTACCTGTAAGTAACATCTTGGATGATCTTGACTTACTGACACAGATTGACCTTGAGGATAACCCCTGGGACTGTTCCTGTGACCTGGTTGGATTGCAACAATGGATACAAAAGCTAGGCAAGAACACAGTGACAGATGATATACTGTGCACGTCCCCACTGCATCTGGACAAGAAGGAATTAAAAGCCCTCAACAGTGAACTTCTTTGCCCTGGTTTAGTGAATAGTGCATCCTTGTCAACTCAGACCAGTTACATTATAGTCACTTCTCCTACAACAGGAACAAACACAGTTGGTACTATTTTAGGTTCTCTTACTGATGCGGTCCCTCTATCAGTTCTAATATTAGGACTTCTGGTAGTATTCATAACTATTGTATTCTGTGCTGCGGGAATAGTGGTTCTTGTTCTCCATCGCAGAAGAAGATATAAAAAGAAACAAGCAGATGAGCAAATTCGGGATAGCAGTCCCGTGCATCTTCAGTACAGCATGTATGGACATAAAACAACACACCACACCACTGAAAGACCCTCTGCCTCTCTCTATGAGCAGCACATGGTAAGCCCCATGGTTCATGTTTATAGAAGTCCATCCTTTGGTCCAAAGCATTTGGAAGATGATGAAGAAAGGAATGAGAAAGAAGGAAATGATGTAAAACATCTTCAAAGGAGCCTATTAGAACGGGAAAATCATTCACCTCTTACAGGTTCAAACATGAAATATAAAACTGGAGACCAATCAACAGAATTTTTAACCTTCCAGGATGCAAGTTCATTATATAGGAATATTTTGGAGAAAGAACGAGAACTTCAGCAACTGGGAATCACAGAGTACCTAAGAAAAAACATGGCTCAGCTCCAACCTGATAGGGAGATTCACTATCCTGGAGGTCATGAAGAACTAAAATTAATGGAAACAATAATGTACTCACGGCCAAGGAAGGTATTGGTGGAACAGACGAAAAATGAATATTTTGAGCTCAAAGCTAATTTACATGCTGAACCTGACTATTTAGAAGTCTTAGAGCAGCAAACATAAATGGAATGACTATAGGCTGGCTTTCACAGAAATACTGTGATTCGGTCCTAAGTCCAAACATGGGAAAATAAGTGCCTTAAATGAGTGTGTCATCAATAAGAACTTAAGCACAGCAGGACTACTATGGGAGATAAAGGAAGAAAATGAAACTCAGGGATTATTGGGCGAAGCCATGGCATTATCTTCAGGCAATTTAGACTGTCCCAAATAAAATAAATCCTTGCATGTAACTCATACAAGGATTGTAGTAATACTTTTCCCCATGATTTAAAGTATTGCATAGAATTCTTCTCGCACATCTAAAGGGTTGAATATAAACAACCCATATTTTCTTGAATTAATTTACCCATGGCTAAATGAAATTGGATTTCATCATTTAAAAATATACTTGTATATAAGTGTATATAACTAGTGTGTGTGTGTGTATTTGTTTGTGTGTAAGGGATGTATTGTTTATAACCAGTATATATTTCAGAACTTTGCATTGTCAAACACTAAGTTTTTGTGGAAATTTACAGTTTGGAACAGCAACAGTAGAAACAAAGGAAAAGTTGTAATTATGTGGTCTATTGATGACAGAAGGTTCAACCAGGGAGAATTAAGCAAATTCTACTCCTCTGGTTTCTGAATGAAAACAAGATGATTGATCATTAAAATGGTATAAATGAGCAAAGATTTTATTTTCTCCACATTTCATGTGCATATTCTTGATGTAAATGCTGCTGTAAAACTAAGGTATTTCACTTGTGCTCAACATTTTATTCTTTTGGGAATTTTTTTTAATGCTACTGAGATGCTTCTGTAAATATGATTAGAGCACTTATTAAGTTTGCTCCCTTTCATTGTGTTACTATTTTGTACATCTGGATGACCACTGCAGAATTATGCTATTATGGCAAGGAATTCAAAGGTATAAAATGGATAGTGAAAATTGTTATTTTATTTTTATTGATATATATTGATAGATGCATAAATAATTAGCAAAAGGCACTTCTACAGGTAAGTGTTTTAAGTTGTCTCAGGAGAGGGACAGTGTAGCTTTATTTTACCAGAAGGTATAGCTAGATTTCTATGAACTATTTATTCTGTACAGTTTTGTATATTTTTGTTTCACAAAAGTAATTATTCTTGGGTGCCTTTAAAGAAAATTAAAATACTGCTCACTACAATAAAATTAAAATTAAAATTATTTTCAAATGTGCTTTCCTTTACTCTTAGCTATGATTCAGTCAAGTAGTGATTAAACCCCTCAGTAGACAGACATATCCCTACTCACAGAAAATGTTTCTCTTTGTGTATACACAGAAGTGCTTCACACACACACAGACACACACACACACACACACACACACACACACACACACACACCACGGAAGGATAGAGAGACAGAGACGTGGGGAAAGAGAGACCTTTGAATTTATCAATATGAATGACACTGGCTCAAATTTAAAATAAGTTTACTTCTCTGCATGTAAACTTTTATGAACCAAAATGTAATTAGTCAAGGCAATCGAGATCTAGTTTTTGAACACTATACAATCTCGGTCTCTTGTTTAGGGAGAGACCTAATTTATTTAAGGAAGTATTTTTGTCCATCCGTTTAACAATAATTCAGTGATTCAGAATCTTCTGCTGCATTCTTAGCTTTTATTAAAACATATATTTCATACCTGATGTCTGTGAATGAGAAATCTTCTAGCAGGTAAAAAACTCTGAGGCCTAAGATATAAGATTAGAAGACCGACATGAATTAATATTCACTTGTAAATACTTGTTTACATTAATGGAAATCAATGAAGAATTATACTCTAAAGGGTCTTTGAAACCCCACATTTCTTCAATCCTTTCCAAACTATGAAAAGACAAATATCACTTTGTTTTCCTTGTTTATGTTTAACAATTTCTAGACAGAAGGCATGTGCATATGAAATACATTATATAGAAAAAATATTTTAAAAAGTCAATAGCCACTTCAACAAGGAGTCATTTTAAAAATTACATATTGAAGAGAACAAAGCAAGAACAGAAAATATGTTATTGTACTTCTCCTCAGTTGAGTAGCTGCCAATTATTTTTTTATTCCAACCATGTACATATAGGTATTAGCAAGATTTAAGAGATTTCCATGCCTGAGGACCTTTGGAGAGGCTCCATGCATGCAAATAGAAACATGCCTTTAAGAAAATTCTTCTATTTTGGATGGAGAAAAGTTTTTACATCTTTATATATTTTATTTGTCAAATTAATAATATTCATTTATTAACCTATAATCAGGAAGAAAATAGTTATTTATGAAACTATGTAAATATATTCCACAAGTAAATAAAAAACCCAGAGATTATGATAGTATATGTTTAATTTACATATAAATCATTATAACTTCCAATGAGAACCAATGCTTTGGGTAATTAAATGTTTCTTTAATGATGAATGTTCATATGATTTACCTTCCTACTAGTTATGGAGTACTGATTAATATCTCATTTTTTCTGATCTGTGGGAATCTTTCAGACTTTTATTGCTTTCCCCCATTTTAATAATTCTCACTACTATTAAAGAAATTAAAGTTCCTGCATTCTTTATTTCCTTAAGAAGCCAACTCAGTCCATAATGATCAAAGTTACAACTCCTATTTCCCTATTGTCATCTGTATTCATATATTAGGCACTTAAAAAAACCCTCTAAATTATCTTAATTAACCTTGCTTGCTTAATTTATTTTTTAAACAAGTTATACTTTGCTCATTGTATGACAATGCATATCCTGAGTCATGTGTGAAAAAATAAATTTGTGTAAGGTACAGATGCTAGTATAATATCATACCTGGGTCAGCTTTTTCAATTCTATCTTAATCGTTGTATTAATATTTGCCTGACAAATGACATTAGTCAGTAAATGACATAAAATTCCTTATTGTTACTTTGTGAAAGGGTTCTACCTATTGCCATTTATCCCCATTATAAGATTGAACTTTTAATATCTGTACAAGAAATAATTTTAACAGTGATGTTGCCTTTTTGTATTCAAACTCTTGTACTGTGGCAGAAAGAAATCATTCTCTTTGCTGTTCTCATGTTAAGTAAGCTGAAGCATTATCTAAGCTTCTTTAATCTGCCTTCATGCCTTGGCCCAACTAATTCCAAAGGCTTAAGATTTGATGTAGGATTGAAAATATACCATGTGTAAACCCTTTTCATTAGAATAAACCTTTATAATGGTTTACACCATCTTAAATAAATATAGCACTTAACTATCAGTTTATCAACTGATATTGACTAATAATCATGTATGTTTTCAGTGACAATTTAAAAGCCTTATTGTACAATTTATTTAATCTGCATTTGGATAATAAATATAGATATCATTGCTATTCACAATATACTCACAACTTAAATTCCATTATTTATTCAACTATGAAGAGTAATAGGTGAATAATCAAAAGCACCTTTTAAAAAACAAGAGTGCTAATTATTTGTAGACATTTTTCTTTTTCTTTTTTTTTTTTTGTTCTTTTTATGGTCTTTTTGAGACAGGGTCTCCCTTTGGTCCCAGCTGGCCTGGAGCTCACTATGTAGAACAGGCTGGGCTTGAACTCACAGAGATCTGCCTGCCTCTGCCTCTGCCTATGCCTCTGCCTATGCCCCCCAATGCTGGGATTAAAGGGGTGTGCCACCACACCTGGCTTGTAGACATTTTGTGATTAAAAACACAAAATGTAATATCCATTTTGCCTTCTCAACTCCACATACTGTGAAAAATTCTGAGGTTCTTAACAACAGATATGATTCAAATAAATACATCATATAATAGTTGTTTACCAATGAATTATCAAAAAATAATTATATCATTAAACTATATGGTTTAATAACTTTATTTTATGGGGATAACCACCAATATCAGACTTTTGCATGCAACTACCTACTGAAGATGAATTTATGCTTATTATATACAGGTCAATTCTTATGGACTTGTAACAGGGGAAACTACCAGATGTAAAATCCTCTTTTAGCAGCTTTGAAAGCATAATCAAATGGACAAATAGTCTTCTGTTAGTAAATGTCTTTCAGCGGATTAGTGAATGAAGAAAGGAAACAATTTTAAACAACAAATTACAAGCAATCATTGGTATACTTCCAATTTACATGATTGGACAGTCTTTAAGTTGAGTAATTTTGTTTCAAAGCCTTCAAACAGAGAAAACAAGAAAAAGTGACCTTAAAATAATGCTTTTCCTGCTCCCATTTCTTTGGCTTTTAAGCATGGATAACGTTGATATATAAAAGGAGTGATATACTTTAAATGATGGTTTTATAGAAAATCTCTGGAAAATCAAATGCCACTTTATCTTATTTGAATTTGTAGAGCTCTTGAAAAGAAGCAACACAAGGAACAATCATGTCCTTGTCAAACCAAAATTATTCAATTTAAGTTTACCTAGCTATCTCCAAGGAAAATCATCACTTGTAGATATATTTAGAGTATTTCTGTATTTTCCCTTGGTGTTGTGAGGAATTAAACACATATAAGTCCTTGTTGCTGTTTGGTATCATTATGATATCATAAGTTAGCATAGAAACACAACAAATGGAACATTAATATTAGTGTGTAGTATCTTCTTGATTCTTAGAAATAAATGTAGTTGAAGTCCTGCATCTGGTTTTATTCATCAAAAGTCTTGTTATCAGATATATTTGGCACCATTTCCCAGCATTCCAAAAGCAAAACAATGTACTGTAGTACATCAAGAACAAAATTTGCTGATAACAGCTCAAATCATAAACATCTGGAGTTTGTCTGTTGTAATTGTTTCTTTTTACAAATAAAATAATGAATATGTTGTCTTAAACAATATGCCTTAGTAACACTATCAAATGCAGGGTGAGATATGTATTTAATTGCTGTTATTTATTAATTTTCTCTGTTTCATTCTAATAGCAATGGTCCTTGTCAAAAGGCTTGTGGAGTTTATGGTAGTCTTTAAAAGACATGTGGAGCCAGGAGTGGTGGCCCACGCCTTTAATCCCAGCACTCCAGGAGGCAGAGGCAGGCAGATCTTTGTGAGTTCAAGGCCAGCCTGGTCTACATAAGTGAGCTCCAGGCCAGCTGGGACTGAAGGGAGACCCTGTCTCAAAAAGACCAAAAAAATAAATAAATAAATAAAAAAAAGACACGTGGAATCACAGAAACTGTGACCCCCTTGCTATTGTGCAGTTTTAATGATTACATGGATTTTTTATTTTCTTAAAAAATTATTTTTTGAGAGTTTCATAAAATGTATTTTGATCATATTATCCCATCTCCCAATGTCTCCAAGATGTACTCCCACCCTGACCCAACTTTCTTACCTCCCCCACCACCACCATATTCTTGTTTTCCCATATTTAGTCTGATTTGTGGTGTCCAGATTCTCTTGAGTCTGAAACTAGTGCTGGGGCATGGTCAATTTACCAGGGAGCACACCCTTAAAGGAAACTTAGTTTTCCTTATGAAGTACCTGTATGCCATTAGCTCGTTAGTTAAGGGTTGTATTTCATGCCTGCCAGTCACTCTGTCTTGCTTGAGCATGGGTGGTCATGTGCATGCTGTTACAAGTGCTGTGAGTTTTTAATGTACCAGTCCCAAGTTCCCTGATGTCTGGAAAACACTGCTAACTTCTGAAAAAGTTAATTTTCTGTTGCTCTGATAAAACACCATGGCCAGAAGCACTTGGAGAAATGAGTTTACTTGAGCTTTTGTTTTCAGGAGTAAGGGATCATAATGCCAAGAAGGCATGGCAGAAGAGGTGGACAAATCAAGCACAAGAAGCCAAGAGACAGGAAATCTGACAAGGCTTAAGAACTCTCCAAGCCTGCCCCCAGTGATATGCTTCTTCCAGCAAGGCCACGCCTCCTAAAACTCTCCAAAATAGCACAAACAAATGGGAACAAAATGCCACATTTCTTAATTTGGGTTGGTTGGGCTTTTTATTAATGCTTATATTTTGTTTCTCTGTTAAACATGTGTTGAGTCACTTAAGGTTTTATTGAAAGAAAAGCCAGACATATGACTAAGAATGATCATGGATTGCATAATTCTACATAATTCAAAATGATATACTCACAATTTAGATGCTAATTTTAAATAAGAAATATCCATTAGAATGGACAATATTGTGTATGTGCCAGACAAAAAAAAGTGCAGTATTTTTGCAAATTCAGAAATGACCTAAATGATATTTATCAATACCCATTTCTACTTTGCAAATAATTTTAGTAATTAATTTTTCTAACTCATAGAATGAAATAGTAGAAGGACCTTACAATGCTTGAAGTTCTAATGCTGTTGCTTTGGTTTTAAATGTATATCAATGTTTTAATACATTTACATACATTTTTAAATGTATTAAAACATATATCAATGTAATGTTTTAATACTTTATATATATAAACATCATATTATTTAACGTTATAATACACATATGGACATATTTTCATTCTAACACATTTTAAGTCCTAACTCTACAGTATTTTGTTAAGTTAAAATAATGATCATGGGGGCTGGAGAGATGGCCTAGCGGTTAAGAGCGCCGACCGCTCTTGCAGAGGACCGGGGTTCAATCCCCAGCACCCACATGGCAGCTGAGAACCATCTGTAACTCCAATTCCAGGAGAACTCTAGTTCCAAGGGAATCTGACACCCTCTTCTGACCTCCGCGGCATTGCATGACACGGGTGCACAGACCTACATGCAGACAGTACTTTCATACACATAAATAAAATAAATAAATAAAAATTAAAAAATATAATGATCATGGGAGGGGACTGTTGCAACCTTAGCACTATGAGGTGGCAGACAGACAGATGCACGAGTCACACTGGCCAGTCAGCAACTGGTCTTAAAATCTATAATGCAGGAAAGGAATAGCCTGGTGTTGACCTTTAACCCCCACATTCACACATAAAATCATGCACATGCTTGTGCACACAGGTATACATACACACATACATATACCACATACACACAACATTACACATGCAAGAAAACAAAA
Organism: Rhizomys pruinosus; assembly: GCA_009823505.1. NCBI lineage: Eukaryota > Metazoa > Chordata > Mammalia > Rodentia > Spalacidae > Rhizomys > Rhizomys pruinosus. The sequence goes on along the minus strand of VZQC01000084.1, from coordinate 179,170 downwards.
ACCAAGAATCAAGATTATTAATTTAATAAATATTCCATTGGAAACCTAGAAAACAGTAAGACAGGTGTGCAGATTGAATAATCTTCCCTCTCCCAATTTAGATTTTTTGATTTGTTTTGTTTTTGTGTTTTGTTTGTTTGAGACAGGGTCTCTCTGTAGCCCCAGCTGGTCTGGAACTTCCTAATTAGAACAGAGATTCACCTGCTTCTGCCAGCCTAGTGCTCCTGGTATTAAGGTCACACCCAACCACACTCAGCCAAATAGACATTATTTTTAAGGTAGTTTGAGTTTCACTGCAACACTGATCAAAAAGTGAAAAGTATGCCTTTGTCTCAAACAACTACAGGCCTTCTCATAAGTACTCTCAAAAAAAGAGATTGTTTATTTTTGCAACAGATAAATCCATAACAATGTTATTGCCCAAAGTTCATATTCACTTTTAGTGTTCAGTCTTGGTCAAGTACCTTATGTGAATTTTGAAAAATGTTTTCATAGTTGAGGCATTAGGCACTATTATTTCTTCCTTAAAAAATCCCCTGAGCTTGCCTTTTTATCACATACTAGTAACCTTTGACCTTTCCTGTCCTAGTAATTTGGCTGTTTCCAGAATGTTGTATAGTTTGACTCATAAAACATTAGGCCTTGGAAGATTAGTTTCTTTCACTTAAACATGTTTACTTTTTTTTTTTTCTTTTGTGATCATGTATGACTTGATAGTTTCTTCTGTGTATCATTGAGCAATATTCTATTATCTGGATGTTGGCTTTAATTATAAATATAATTCAAGTAAATATCTGTGTGCAGAGTCATATATAGATACAAATTTTGACTCGTTTTGCTTATATTTCAAGGAACATTATTGTTGTATTAAGCCTCTATTTTATTTTTCTGAGCTATAGTTTTCAAAAACTTTTGGATCATGTTAGATTCCCTCTAAAGGGGAAATAGAGATTCTGTTATTCCATATTCGCTATAGACCCTACATGGCATTTAGTGGTATACTATTGTTTAATTTTTTTTGCCCATTGGTGGAGTAAAATATGAGAAGCCTTGTCCTTTTATTTTTCTATGTCTTTTTCTCTTTCTTTTTTTTTAATTTTTATTTATTTCTGTATGTGTATGAATGTATTGTCTGCATGCAAGTTTTTTTTTTTTTTTTTTTTTTTAGACAGGTTGTCCCTATAGCCCCAGCTGGCCTGGAATTCTATGTAGACCAGCAGTCTCACAGACATCCACCTGTCCCTGTCTCCCATGTGGTAGGACTAAAGACAAACACAGCCAGGCATGGGAGACTTTTCTTATATTTCTTTACTCCACAGAGACTGATTGATAAATAGGCAAACTCAGGTATGCAAGCTCACCACACAAACACACACACACACACACACACACACACACACACACACACACATACAATTATTCACCCAAGTATATGTTTAGATCTCTTGCAAATCTTTATTTTTTTAATTTTTAATTCCAGAACACATTTAGGGATTAACAGTTTAACAGTAAACTTGCATGTAGGTAAAAAGAAATATATAACTTTACATTCATAAATTACATAGCAAGTTGATGTATGTTTTAATGTACTTTTAAAAAGAGAATTGTTGGGGCTGGAGAGATGGCTCAGTGGTTAAGAGCACTGAATGTTCTTGCAGAGGACACAGGTTCTATTCCCAGCACCCACATGGCGGCTGAGAACCGTCTTTAACTCCAGTTCCAGGGGAATCCAACGCCCTCTTCTGACCTCTGAGGCACTGAATGGCAGGGGTGCACCAACCTACATGCAGACAGTACACTCATACATATAAAAATAATAATCATAAATAATTTTTTTAAAAAGACAATTGTTTTCTTGGTCTTTGTTTTTGAGTAATTTATTTATTGATTTATTTTTATTGAATTTTATTTTATTGCATTTTATATATAAGATTACATTTCAAATCAAATTTAGAGCCGTTATCCCCTCACTCCCCCCCCACCCCACCAGCGCTCATGCATTCTGCCAAACATGTTTTTCATCTTTTTCTCAGTCCCTCTCAAAATTCTCAATGCAGAAGTTTACTGTTTGGAGCAGTAGTTCACTATTTCAGTCAGTTCTTTGACTCAGTCTTTTCTGTTGTTGTTGTTGTTGTTGTTGTTATTCCTTCCAATATCCATCATTCCTAAATTCTTGGACAAAAGCTCACGCAGCCCTGCACAAGAAATACAACTAGGTAATTGGTGCTAGCATCCACAGATGAGAGATACCATTTGTCATTTGTTTTTCTGGGACTGTGTTACTTTACATAAAATAATATCCTCTAGTTCCATCCATTTACCTGTGCTTCAGGTGGTCCCGGGAAATCCCTGATCTAAGTTCTCTTCACTCCTTGAGGAATTTATATACTCTTGATGTTAAACCTTTGTCAGATGTGTCACTGGTGAAGAGTTCCTCTCAATCTGTGGGCTTTCTGTTCATTTCTTTGTTTCTTTCTCTGTATAGAAGTTTTGTAGTTTAACGTGGACCCATTTGTTGATTGCTGTTCTTATTTCCTGAGCAACTGCTCTCTGATTTAGAAAGTCTTTTCCTACACCTGTTTCTTGTAGGTCACGGTCAAAGTTTTCTTCTAAAATTTTCAGAGTTTCAAGTTTCAAATTGAAGTGTTTGATCCATTTAGAGTTTACTTTTGTACAGGTGAATGGTAGGGGTTTAGTTTCATTCTTTTACAAGTGGTGATCCAGTTTTGCCATTACCATTTGCTGAACATACTCTTTCCTCCATTGAGTCTTCTTGGCCCCTTTGTCAAATATCAAGTGACTAAAATTGTATGTACTCAGGTTTGGGTCTTCAATTTTGTTCAGTTGATCTACAAGTTTGTTATATGCCAGTACCATGCTGTTTTTATGACTATAGCCCTGTAATATTGTTTGAAATCTGGTAGAGTAAACCCCCCCATTACTCTTTTTGTTTAGGGTTTCTTTGGTTATCCAGAGTCTTTTATTTCTACATAGGAATTTTAGGACTTTTTTTTCTAATTCTGTGAAGAAAATCATGGGGATCTTGATTGGAATTGCATTGAATCTATAAATTACATTAGGTAGGATGGTAATTTTTACTATATCATTTCTTCTCAACCATGAACATGGGGCATCTTCTGGTGTCTTCTTCAATTTCCTTTTTTAAGGATTAAAATTTTCATCGTAGAGATCTTTGGTCAAGTTTGTTCTGAGTTTTATTTATTTATTTATTTTTTCTATCATGTATCTGCAAAAAGGGATTGTTTGGCCTTCTCTTTTCTAATTAACACTCCTTTAATTTCCTTCTCTTGTCTTATTGCTCTAGCAAGAGTTTCCAGCACTATATTAAAAAAGGAGTGGAGAAAGGGAGAAGCCTTGCCCAATTCACTCTAAGACTTTAAACATATTGGCATGTTGAATTTTATCAAAGGCCTTTTCTGCATCAATTGAGATGACTGTTTGTTTTTTGTCTTTGAGGCCATTTTTGTGCTTTATGACATTTATTGATTTATGTATTTTGAACCATCCCTGCATCTCTGGAATAAATCTTTTTTGATCATGTTGGATGATTTTTTGATGTGTGCCTGTAAGTGGTTTTGCTCTTTCTCATAAATCTTAGAATTGAACATCAATTTTCAAGCTTTTATTCTCTTCAGGGTTTTTCATTATTGATTTTAAACATGATTTGTGTAAATTAGATAAAAAATGTTTTAATAGGTGAGCGTTCCACAAATATTTCCTTCAGTCTGTGGCCTGTCTTCTCATTGTTTTGACAGTGCCATTCATGTAGAGAACAGATATATTTCACTTTAATGATTGAAAGCTTATAATGCCTTTCTTCGGGGCTCATGCTTTAAATGTTTTTCTGTAAATTCATTACCATGCCCAGGATCATTTAGAATTTCTTATATGTTATATTCAAGATTTTTAAAAAAAATTTATATTTATAACTGTGATTCAGCTTGGTATAAATTTTGTGACCTATGCACTGTTTTATTTATATTCATTAATTGTCAATTTTCTCAATACGTTTTATTGGAAAGGCATTATGAAGACAATTTTCCATTTCTTTGTTTTTCATATGTGTTATACAGAGGAACATGGATGTTTGTAATGTCATCATGCATAAAGTAAGATGACATATATGATAAAATATTGCAAAAATAAAAATATTCTTACCATGGATTTAAATTATCTAAAACTATGAAAATATTGAATAAGAATATAAAATAACAGGTCTAACAGGATTCTTGTTCTCTGTGGTCTTATATAAACCCTGTATTTTGCTTTATAGCTTCATTAATGATAAAATAATTAAAAATTACAACAATTAATATTTACAATAAGCCTAACCAAACTCTAGACTTCAATATGCAATAGCTGTGATATACATTTTTCCATCCATCATAACCTGCAAGCTACAGTTATATAAAAACTGAAAGTAACACTGTGTTTATGATTTCACCAACACATATGCTGAGACTTGAGAATATTATTTTCCCATAATCACATATATATTTTTGGCGAAGCTCAGATTTTCCTGTCTTGTAAAATCTCTACCTTATAAAGCTTCATATCACATGAGTTTAGGAAAGAATTTTCAGATATGGATGACACTCATTTGTATCGCAAAAACTTTGCCATTCACATCCATGGCTATCCTCCTTAACTCACAGTTAATGCATTGTTTTAACTTTAAATGTTTCTATTTTAGTTTCTAATTATATCATAAACCTATCATTGCTGCCAACTGCATCTGAGGTAACAGCAAATCACTTTTACAATGACATTGTCCATACATAAACTGAATATAACATTGATGTTATATTAAAAAAACTAGACATTGAGAAAACAGTTAACCCAATTATGATAGGGCAATGAACTAAACAGATATCTCAAAAGATGAAATAAAAATGATTGAAAACCAAGTTGTTGAGAAAACAAGTAGTTGAGTCTAAGAACATGGGGAAATCAAGTAGATACCAACATGGAAGCTTCTTTCATGCCAATTACCTTTCTTTTTTTTTTTTTTTTTTTTTGGTCTTTTCAGACAGGGTTCTGTAGCCCAGGCTGGCTCGATGGAACTCACTCTGTAGATCAGGCTGGCCTTGAACTCACAAAGATCCGCCTGCCTCTGCCTCCCAAGTGCTAGGATTAAAGGCATGCGCCACCATGCCCGGCACCAGTTACCTTCCATAATGCTAGATGGTCTTCTATGCATGCTACCGATAGAGAAAATTAATCAGAAGTCTCACTCAGCTGTCAACTCTGGGGAGCTTCAAAAATTACTGTCCTGGCAAGAGATGCTGCCTCAGTAAATGGAATGTGTAGTGATCCAGGGAGATGCCCTATGCCTCTCCACGTAATTGCACAAATGCTCACTGCTCTGTCACAGATTTTTGTTGGGGAGATGTAACACGATTCTTCATGGCAGAAAGTGACCCAAGAACAGACCAAAGTAATGATGGCAACAAAGAAAAACTTAGTGAACAATGAGTTTTTATTGCCGGGACTAATTTGGGTGAGTAGTTATCACAGAGGCAGGAATTACTCAGGAAACCAGATGCATCACTGAAATCTCATCCCAAAACATGTGGCAAGTCACAGTAAGCTACATCCTCGGGCCACTCTGCATAACTTTCAAACAGTTCTACACTCAGAATCACTTCTCTGAAGTGAATGGGGGAGCAGTGAGTGTTGTCTCACAATAGTTGTTTAGTCCTTCTATAAAGTTAGGAGGGTTTTTGAGAATCTTTCAAATATTCGTTTTCCCAGATATGTGATCTTTTAATTCTTGCATCTCATGATCTGCCATTTCCCTCTAGGAAAGAGTGTTTAAATTTGTAAGAAACACATATGCAACTCCTGTGCAGAAGAATACACACACATGTGAACATTCACACAATGCCTGCACATCACCTACTCATACACATGTTAAAAAAATGAAGGTCCAATAAAGTTAACAAGTTTGAAATATTCCAGTGTCTTTTAATAGATCTTGGAAATGATGTTAATAATATCCAAATATGAGAAATTGAATTCTATAAAGTTTCTACATAAATAAGCAGTGTGTGTTTGAATAGGTAGGTGGATAGGTAACATGAACTACTTTCCTGAAGGCTAAACTTTGTACCTGAAGCATTCACCAAACTATAATATTAATCCCAGCAAATATTCAGACACAAAAATAAATAACTCAGAAATAAAATAGGATAATAAAATGTATTAACATATCAGCTTCAACAACATAAATAAAGCATTATATTTGTGGATCATTAAAAAGTATGTGATCATGTAAGTTATTTAAATTTTCAGTTTTTGAATGATACATTCAGTAATAACTTTAAAAAAAATTCTCTGGGGTTGGAGAGATGGCTCAGCCATTAAGAACACCCACAGTTCTTGCAGAGGATTCAGATTTGGTTCCCACACCCACACAGTAGGTAGCTAATATCTATTAGTTTTCAGTTTCAAGAGATATGGTACCATCTTCTAGCTTCCACTAACATTGCAAGCATGTGGTGTCCTTACATCATCCAAGTTAAGTCTTATGCAGTCAAGGTTTTGAACCCAGATGTCCTGTGCCAATTCGTCCACTGGAGTCTAGTCAGCACATCTATAAATCTTAAGTAAGGTGGGTACCAACTAACTGTCTTAGTCACTCTTCTGTTGCTGTGATAAACCACCATGACCAAGGGAACTTTATAAAAGGAAGAGTCTATTTGAGCTTACAATTGACAGTTCCAGGGAATCAGAGTCCATTGTGGCAGGAGGAATGGTGGCTGGGACTGGAGCAGAAAGCTGAGGTTCACATCTCACAATGAGTACAGGAAGTCAAGAGAGAGACTGGAGACTGGCAAGGCTTTGTTAAACTCACTAAGCCAGCCCCCAATGATGTACTTCCTCCAGCATGGCCACACCTTCTAAGATCTCCTGAAACAGTGCCACCAACTGGGGATGAAATGTCTGAGTACTTGAAGCCTATGGGGGACACTCATTCAAACCATCACATTCCACTCTCTAGCTCCCATAGGCTCATGACCATATAAAATGTAAAATGCATTTAGTCCAACCTTAGAAGTCCCCATAGTCTTTACCAGTCTCAATTCTGTTTAAAAGTCTACAGTCCAAAGTCTCTTTTGAGACCCAGGCCAATCTCTTAACTGTAAACTCCTGTAAAATCAAAAGACAAAGTACATACTCCCAACATACAGTGGAACTGAATACACATTCCTATTCCAAAAGGGAGGAATAGAGGCATAATGAGGAAATACTGGACCAAAACAAGACCAAAAACCAGCAGGGCAAACATCAAGTCCATTAGCTCCATGTGTGACTTCTGGGACTTGACTTCCAAAGGGCTTACATGGCTCAGCTCTTCCAGCTTTGCTTGCAACATACATCTCTTTCTTAGGCTGGTACCACTCCCTGTATGCAGCTCTCCTTGGCAAATATCTCATAGCTCTGGCATCTCAAATGCCTTCTCGGGGTCTCTGCTGCCAACCAGGCTTCACATTCACAGCTTCACGCAATGGCCTATCAGGACCTTCTTTATTCAGGGATGTCCTTGCTGCACTCTGCCTGGCCTCTGTGGCTCTCTGAAACCATGGAGGAAGAACTGATGACCCCTTCTCTCTTGCAAACTTCATGCATCTAAAGCCAGCACCACCGCGAGAAAGAAACTGCTGAGTTTGGCTGAAAGTTTGGAATGGACCCTGGCCTATTTCAACCACATTTGCAAATGTTCTCTGCCCTGGACTTGTTGGAGCAGGAAACCCTTTTAGCATTTTCCTCTCAAAAGTTGGAGGATTAGCTGGGTGTTGTCTTGCCCTGAAGGTACTGTTTATGTTGTTTGCTAGAGGCCTCTCCTTAATGTCTTTCATCTCACTTTTTCCATTGTTTACTTGTAAATAGCTAGGCCTCTCCTTAATCACTTTAATCTCCTTATCAAAAGGATCCTCTCCTTCACATGCCTTGGCCCCACCTTTAAGCATCCTAGTGCACTTTTCAGATCCAAACTGTACATTCAGCATTTCCTTCTGCCCCATCTGCTCTTTTTCACTGTAGATTTGCACAATATTCACTATTAATAGCCACGCCACCATTTCTACATTAGGCTGTTTTGAAATATCCACCGCCAAAGATATTAGTCCATTGCTTTTCAACTTAGCATCAGGCAAGCATTTGGGCTGTGGGCAAATTGTGGTCAGACTCTTTGCCAATATATTCCAGTTGCTTCCTAAGTCTTTATTTTCCTCTAGAACTACATTTTTTGCAGCAATGCTTTCTTCCAGGCTTCTACTAGAATGGCCTGTTAAGCTCTGCTTACAGTAGTCAACAGCTTTTTTAGCCCAAAGATCTAAACTCTTCCACATTTCTCCAAACACCCACATGGTCACTTTCTTCACAGCCATCAGCCTACTCTCTGATACCAGCTACTGTATTAATCACTTTTCTGTTGCTGTGATAAACCACCATGACCAAGGGAATTTATAAAAAGAAGAGTTTATTTGAGTTTATGATTGATGGTTCCAAAGAATCAGAGTCCATTGTGGCAGGAGGCATGGTGGCCAGGGCTGGAGCAGAAAGTTGAGGTTCACATCTCATAATGAGCACAGGAAGTCAAGAGAGCCTCTGGAGACTGGCAAGGCTTGTTAAGCTCTCTAAGCCTGCCCCCAGTGATGTATTTTTTCAAGCATGGCCACAGCTTCAAAGATCTTCCCAAACAATGCCACCAGCTGGGCACAAAATGTCTGAATACTTAAAGCATATGGGGGACATTCTCATTCAAACTACCACAGGCGTGTAATCAGTCACTCAGTAGTAATCAGTTTCCAGTAGTTTTCAGTCCAGTGCCAGCCCACCATCCATTTCTCTTTCTCTACTCTGGGACCTTATCTGAGCTTGCATGGGTCCTGTGACTGATGCTAACACTGCCACAAGTTCACCTATACAAGCTTCAAAAATTTTAAGTGTTCTTTTTAAAACACTTTTCTATTATACTGACTTTTAGATTACAAAAATTATTTAAACAAAATAATCTCAAGACTTGGAAATGTAGAAATAACAATTTATAAGATAAAACCTCCCTCTTCTTTATATGAATTAAAACATTGAAAGATCACTTAAAGTACTCCACTTTCCCTTTATGTTTGTCTTTCTTCTGAGTGGTATATGTGTGTGTGTGCCTTTGTGTGTGTGAGAAGGCCAGTAGAGGACATGTGGTATCTTGCTATACTACTTGCTGTGCTCTTCCTCTGACACTGGTTCTCATCCTGAACCCAGAGCTCACTGTTTGTCAGTTAAGTCGGCTGTACAGTAAGCACCAATAATTTCCCAACTCTAACCCTTTCAGTGCTGGGCTTGCAGTCATTTGCAACCATGCCAAGCTTTATATGTGGGTGTTGAAAATTTGAATGCAGATCAATGTGCTGATGCTGACAGGACTCTAGTCCAGTGATCCAACTCCCCAGCCTTACAGCAGACTTTGAAGTAACCTTAATCCATGTATTAGCTGAGTTCAGCATCAAAGTTTTCTTATTGAAGCATCAAAGGAAAAACAGTATAACTTGTGTTATCACATAATTTTAAGTTATTGTGTGATTTTAATATTTAAACTTTTAATTCAACTAAGTTCATATGAAACAAACTTTCCTTCATGACTCTTCTCTTTTGTAGAGATGTTCAGATAGAATACAGAATGTACAATCATAAGCTTTGGAAGACCTATCAGAAATATATTAAAATCTTAAAATAATTGCATGAAACAAAGAAAATAAGGAATCTTCAGGAATATTATACCTAGTGAATAAGAAGCTTTTCGTGTCCTTAACATTTTATTATTGGCAAGATACATAGAGCTCTAATGTTAGGTGTCCCAGTGTGTCAGCATTAAAGAAGCTGGCCCTGTGTATACTGTTATTAAAAAGTGTAACAAATGGATTTCTGAATTACTTTTTGTTCTTTCTAGCTTTCATGTTAAGTGACATCATCTTGTGAAAAGATGTGCATTAAAATAAAGAATGCAATGGTCTTCAGTGTTTGAAAGCTGGCATATAAAAATGAAACAATGTACGAATAATGCCTATGAATGCATGTTTTAATACATGAAGTTGTAAAATCTGAAAACACAAAGTTTCACAATGATATAGTTATGATGATCACAGGCCCCAGATTACTATTGATGCCTTAATGATGCAGAATGAGGTAATGTTCAAATCCCTATCTTCAACTGTATCTGGAAGTGATTAGGCTAAAGTTTTTCTGCAAGGTCATAGTTCACTGAGCAATTTCCTATGGCCCTGTTAATGTCATAGTGCCTTTCTGTACTCATAATAATCTTTTCTGGAAATTCCACATTAAAGGACCATAGCACACTGGAGTTTCTTTAGCTGACATTTTTTTCTTTCCTTTTTATTTCTTTACTCTTAAGAACTACAGTTCTAAAAGGAAATAATTACAAATGACATTGACATAGTCACTTGAAAAATAACTTCTTTATAAACAGTCTTTCTGTCTTGAAGTTTAGTATAATCATAATGCCATGACATGCAATTGTGTAATTAGTGATGAATTCAAGAGAATCAAAAGTGGCTGGGTCTAAAATTTCATCATAAGATAATAGGTCTTTCTAAAGTATTTTTGTTAATACTTCAGTGTATAAGTCACATACTAACATCAAGCAAATATTAAATAAAATAAAAAATGAAATATTTTACAATGAAAAGTTTTGTGGCACATTATGTGTAAAGACAGATGATTATATTTCAGGTCTTTTTTTAAAGCCCCATTGGAGAACAATTGTTTGTTAGAAAAATTAAAGAATCATAATAGTATAGTGTGTTGACTAGTGAAAGCAAGACATATGTTGTCCAGGGAGTCTGAAGACTCTTGTGGATGCTTCTTTTCTCATTATTTGAAAAAAGGTATTGGGTGAAAATTTCTAGACTCTAAAAGATAAAACAAGGGAATAATCAAGTATTTTGCTCAAATCCTGGAGAAGGGCTTAGGAAAAATGAAGAAAAACCTCAGAATTTCATCTCAGTTCCTTGGAAGTTCAGAGCTTTAAAAATATATATTAATTGTTTTTGTAAGGAAGAATTTAATTAATTGGAAGTTTAAATACTGTGCATGAAACAATTCATAAATAAATCCCCTGAATTATAACACTATCATTTACTATTTCATTATTTTGACAAGAAATGGCAATTTGTAGATTAAGTTAATCTATTCTCTCAATATTAATTTTGTTTCATCATATAAAATTTAAAATCAAACACAAATGTCTTAACTACTAACAAAATTCTCATCCATTGTTTTGTTGTATCCTCTTTGATATGTATCTATACTTGTTCTTTTATATAAAGATAATGTGACAAAGAGAATCATAAATAAGTATCTAGCTTGTGAACATTTAGGTGTTATACACAATATCAGAGGAGAAAAGTAATCAGCAAAGTTCCCCAGCCCTAAACCCTGCAAACTACTAATATGTAAAGAGGTGTTCATTGGTGCAATAATCTTATTCAGATTATTCTGCTGGGACAGGAACCCTAAACATAATAAAATAATTTTTAAGCACGGGGAGAGTCTAAGTCTTAGGTCTCAATCTACTGCCACTTTCATGAAAATAATTGCTAACAAAAGAGTTAAATTGCTTTTTGCTCTTGCTTAGCAACTTATCCAGGAGCCCAGAAGCTTAAAATAATAATCATCAATTATTGTCTGCAGTTAAGTTTCCAAAAGTAGATTTGTTCTGATTCCTGGTCTCTTATTAGATCAAATTCAGGACAAGTTTAAGGTTAATACTTGAAAATAAACCATGCCCTTTTCTACATTTCTCTCCAAGGATGTTAAGAACAAGCCTTCCTTCCTTATCATGTGCACCTCTCCACGGCATCCGGAGGTTTTTTTTTTTTTTTTTCCATGAGAAGTTGTTTCTTGAGAACAAGTGATCAATATAAAAGAAGGCTGGACACCAAAACTTAAAACATAATAATGAATCTTAATATTATTTCCTCAAACTTCATTACTCAACTTAGAATTATGTAGGATGGGAAGAGAGTACTAAAGAATCAGTGACAATAGCTTGTGCTCAGTGGGACTCTTAAAGGCTGGTCATTGCAGACTAATGCCATTTAGCAGTTATAGTTTAAGTATAATTAAGGCTCTAGTTTTGGAAATTTTGATATGTGACTTTTAAGAAATATCTTTTAATGTCTTTAAATGAGATACTCTGAGTTATTTTATGGAAGAAGATTTTGACAATGGCTATTTTAACCTATAGTTATTTCTAAAGTATTTCAATTTTATTTTTAAAGTTTTATTTTATTGTTTTTGTTTCTTTTACTTGTATGGGTGTTTTGCCTGCCTGCATGTAAGTGGATCCATGTTGTACAGTGCCCACAGAGGTCAGAAGAGGGTATCAGGTTCCCTGGAACTAGAGTTACGAGAAAAGTTGATAGTCACCATATGGGTGCTGGGAATCAAACCCTGATCCTCTGTGAGAGCAGCCGGTACTCTTAAATGCTGAGACATTTATCTGGTCCCAGTATTTGAATTCTTTTTATCTCATTCTTTTCTTCTCAACCCATTCAAAATTTCCTTGCACTCATAAAGTTTAGATTCTCTTTTGCATAAAAGGAAATGCCCTTTGTAACTTGGTATACTCTCGAAAGAAAATCATACATTAATGACTGTCCTTCACATAGCTGAACTTGATATATATGTGGACAAATATATTACAATAAACAATTCTTATATTGGTATAGTCTAGACTAGTCCTTGAAGCTCGTGGACTATAACAGCATGTGGCCTATCCTAACTGAACAAATCCAGCTACCCAGAACAACTGGAAGGTTAGGAATTATCTTAGATTCCTATCTTCTATTAAGAACGTATTTGCTCAAGTGGATTTTCATGTATTGTATAGAAAATATAGAATTATTTATGTTTCTTGTAACTTCGTATTTTATGAAGACAGACTTCAAATTGCTTTTTCTTTCTAATAAACAGTTTGAATGCACCCCAAGAAAATGTTTAATAAAATTATGGTATTTTACCTAAAATCCAACCTTAGTGATTATCACTTTTGCACTTAACGTGTTGACTCTGATGTGGATCTGAAATATAATTGAATATAATAACTGCATGGATTATAATTCTCATGTACCTAGAAACACATGTGGTTTGTATTTGGGGGGGGGGCTGTTTTTGTCTTTTTCATTGAAATTTTCTTTAAAGGTAATTCATCAATACATAAAAGCTGAATAATAATAACATATATCCTAGAGATAGGCATCTCTTCAGAATCTATAATTATCACAACATATGCTTATGGGTGAGATGTTTTTTTCCAATTGTCCAGTTTCTTTGAGTTAGTGATTTTAACTAATGCTCTGCTGCCTCAAAATGTGAAGCATCTGTTGCTATTCATCAGTGACTAAAAGAATTTATAGCTTTTCATTAATCATTTGGAAGAAAGACTATTTGTTCAGTTAGGTGACAGATCTTCAGTGATTACATGAAACATATGAAGAAAGAAACACATTTTCCAGGGAGTGAATCACAAAGGCAAGTAAATGACTGACAAATAAGCATGAAAGGAAGCATGTAACATCACAATCCAGAGGGCCTCTTAGAGCTTTGCTTTTGTGATAGCTTCCTCACATAAGGAAAGTGTATTCTCATGTGACAGTGATATATTAACTGTACCAGTGTCATTTATAAAGAGCCATTTCCTGTATAACTCTTTAATGTGTTTTCACATTATCTTCAAAACTTTCTTTTGAAGAAACTTTAGAGGCACAGGGAATTTTACCTTAAATTAAATCACTACAGATTAACTTCTAGTCAATTTGCTTTCATTTATTTTTATTAAAAATGTTTGAGCAATTTTATTGGGTTTCTATAATGTTACAGTTTAAAAATCACAAAATAAGAAGCCAAAGATGTAATGCAGAAATTATGTTAATATCATTTTTACCTTGTACGCAATTTATCAACAAGTAAGATTCATTCAACCTACAAAATGGTGGTTCATGTTCAAAAATCAGTTAATGTAATATAACAAACAGATGAATAAAGCAAAATGGTATCAAAATAGTGGGACAAATGGACTTTGTTAAAGTTAAAAATGACTGCTCTATACAAGAGAGTTGTTATACAAAAGAACAAGCTACACACTGGAAAAGTGCCTTATCAAATTTCTTTTTTGGTCTTTTTGAGACAGAGTCTCCCTGTGGCCCCAGCTGTCCTGGAACTCACTGTTAGACCAGGCTGGCCTTGAACTCACAGAGATCCACCTGCCTCTGCCTCCCAAGTGCTAGGATTAAAGGCATGTGCCACCATGCCCAGCCCTTATCAAATTTTATAAGGGAGTTGAGTCATAACATGAACATTTCTTAAGCATCGATTGTAGGAGAAAACAGTACATTAATATTCAAAAAATGGAAAATTTCCCCCAAAAACATTTCACTAAAAATATAATTGGCATTGGAGATTCAAAGTTGCCTCAGTGGTTAAGAGCATTGGCTGTTCTTGCAGAAGACCTGGGTTCCAATCCCAGCTCCACATGCAGGCTTACAACCATCCATAACTCCAGTTCCAGAAGAACTGAAACCCTCTTCTGACTCCACCAGCATTGCATGACAAGGATGCAGTTACATACATGCAGACAATACACACATACACATAAAGTAAAAAATAAAATATAAAAATGGTGCAATATCATACATATGTTATTGAAAATTGACAGACACCAATCTCATCTCTGGACCACCTTCCTTACCCTGAGTCACCAAATACCCCAGCATCAGAGACTCAGTCCTCTCCAGGTACTCCAAACCCCATCTCTCCTAGCACACCTGATGTCGCAGACAGTTTCACCCACCTAGGAAGCTGGTGAGTCAAAGCCTGTTTTTCCTTTTCTTACAGATTCTCCACCCTCATCTGGCCAGCCTGGGACACAGGCAGATACCTAATTCTCTACCATAGACCTCAGGGAGATATATCTCCCTGACTAAAACTGGCTAAACACAAACTTTACTCCCAAGTGAGAATCAATGATAAATGTATTGATATATCTCCCTGACTAAAACTGGCTAAACACAAATTTTACTTACAAGTGAGAATCAATGATAAATGTATTGATGTCCTAAATACTGACCATCCCAATTACAGGTAGGAAAGTGGAGTACAAGAATTTTATTTTTATAGCACATTTGTAGCACATTGTCTTTTACTTATTCCATGACAATTTCATGCATGTACATGAATGAATTCTATATATATATATATATATATATAATTTTGACCACAATATAGCTTTCTGGTAAATGAAAATCTATGAAGACATTAAAACCACCATTTGTTACAAGTGCAACAGGGGAAAGGCTATGTATGAATTAATGGAGAACAGGGAATTTTCAAGGAACTAAGTGTATTATAATGTAAAAATAGACTCATGAATGAATGTTATTTGTCAAAACGGAAAAAATACAAGGGAAAAATTGAAGCCTATTGTAAATCATGGACCTTAGTCAACACAATATATCAAAACTGGTTGGTTAACTTTAATAAATATACTACAGTAAGGCACTGTGGTGATAATGATCTGGAGCACCTGAAAACCCATCAACTTGGAGGTAGAGGTAAGAAGATTGATAGTTCAATGCCAGCTGGTCCATAATGTAAGATACCATGTAAAAAAATAAATTCACTAGGTGAAGCAAAATAAAATTAAGACGAATCTGTAGTGGATAAGAGAGGACAGCATGACAGAAATCTCCACATATTTTGCCATTTTTTCTGTAAATTTGAATATTCTCAAAAATAGTCTTACCTGTTCAAAATGCAGAGAATCAATGGCCACGGACACTCAAATCCAGTCGGCACACCTACATCTACTCATCATGACTCCTACATCTAATCATAACTACTACATCTAATCATCAAGGAACATCACTAAAGGGAGGGGGGCAGAAACATTTTAAGAGCTGAGGATCAGGACACCTCATAGATAGTGTCTTCCAGTCATGACAGAGAAGCAACAGCTATGAAATTTCAGCAATTTGCTTTCTGAAACAAGAACTGCATAATGGCAATGCCAATTTTTATGACAACATGGATGTGGAAATTTCTCAAGGTTTCATCTCTAGATGAAAAACTACAGGCAATCATTGCCTGCTACAGAAGGAGAATCACTTTTTGTTGGGATAGAATACATGTTATCAAATACCAAGTGCTCAGCCCCAAATACACATATATGAGAACCAATAAATGAGCTCAGTTGATTTTATATACTTACATATGCAGATATGTGGCCATAATAATTAAAGAAAAGATCACAAAACTGAGAGATGTATGGGATGGATGAGAAGAATTGGAAGGGGAAGATGGAGTGATGGAAATGAAATACAGTTTCGTGTATGAGATTTTCAAACATTTATTTTTTTAATAGTGGCGTACTAAACATTTTGCTCTTCCTGTGTGTTCACCCCCTTGTTTCCTGAGCCTCACGAGTGGTGGTATGAATATTTTGTTCCAGGTTAGTGCTTTATTTTCACTTATTCTTAGTTTCTTGAGTTAACAATAGACAATTATTATTAATGATCTAAGAAAACATCTGTCTCTACATTTGCTACTTTCATTGAAGAGAGAAGCGGTTCTGATTAAAATTTATGTGTGTCTGTGTAATACATATAAGTATTTAAAAGACAGCTTGACACTATGTTACTTTAGTGAAATCACAATAGTAAATTTATTTCTAGAGCCTAATAAATCCTAAACCATAGGTTTTTAAGCATGGTTACGGTGCCAGTATGGATTTCTTCTTGTAGATCAGACTTCGATACCAATAGAAAAAATACACTGTCACTCCAAAAGTAGTTGTGCCACTGTTGTAACCGGCAGACACACCTTGTCTATTAAGTTGGTAATATTTTGAATGAGTGTTCTAAACAGAACACTCATGCCTTTTCTCCTCCTGCAATGTACACTCTGCCTTCCAGCACTGGGTATTTTTATACTAGCCCATGCTATTAGAATCAGCATTATTTAGCCAGGAATTTACCCTTCTACATCTCATAATTTTGTAGTTGGCTGGAAAAGCCTTCCCAATGGCTTGCTTATGCAGTCATTCTTGGATTAACTTCCCTTCCTTCTCAGCCTCACTTCCTCATCTCCTACTTCTATTCCTGCTTAAACTTTCAGACCACCATATTGACCCTCTGTGTTTACAACTCCTCTGTGCTCTGGGTGTCTGGAGTACTCTCACTCTTGCTTGGAGAAGCTTTCTTTGTGCAGTAGATAACAACTGATGCATAGATTCATAACTGGCCAAAGTGATAAGAATTAAGGAAAATGAGACTCAGCCTTACATTGAACATCTAAATCAACAGCCTCCCATCCAAGTCTCAGGAACGTCATGGGAAAGAGAGAACGAAAAGAACACAGGAACTTGAAGAGGTGGAAATGCTATGTTCTGGAAGAGATGGCTGTTGCACCAATAAATTCATAGCAGCCATGGTTATCTGCAGAACTGCAAAAGATTTAACCAGTCAAAAACCCAGCATGGATGTGGAAGAAACTCAAAAGGACCCACACTTAGCTGCAGAGCTCTTGGCAGTGAATGGTTACTGGGAAAGTTAGAATCAGTTTTCTCCAGGGGTGTGGAACTTGGTAGGTTGCCTGGATCATACACCCATAAGGATGCACGCAACACTAAAAAGACTCAAAGGATACATCTATCTATCTATCTATCTATCTATCTATCTATCTATCTATCTATCTATCTATCTAGATAGATAGATAGATATATAAATATATATATGACTATATAAATATATTTTATATATCTGAATATATATCTAAATAGACTCAAAAAATCTGAATATATATCTAAATAGACTCATACATATGTGTGTATGTATCTGAAGTGGAAGCTATTTGTTCTAACTTGAATTACCAGAAATCATTTGACAAATGTATTTATTTGTATTTTTCCTTCAAAGTAAGGTTTGTTGCACCTGCACAGTACAGACAAATATAAATTTTATTGGAAGCTGAATCAACAGGACCTCGGGAAATTAAGGTAAGCCTACAACTTTAAAGTTGAACACAATTCATTCTTTAGAATATCACATGGGAAATAAAGATTTAAACACAATGGGAGAAAATAAATACTACTAGAAAGAAAGAAGTCTTAGAAAGTTTATTCTCTCTTCTTGAAGCCTGATGTTACAAATACCACATCAAAAAGACAAATACCCACTTGGATATATGCAGTAGAAATGAAGAACAATTAAACTTTTAAAGGCATTGTTGTTTTCCTTGTCTTTTAATCATATATCAAAAATAATGAGCACATTTTACTTCTCTCTCTCTCTCTCTCTCTCTCTCTCTCTCTATCTCTATATATATATATCACTTATAGTGGGCCCTTTTTCATACTCCAGAAACTACATTCTGCATGAAGTGAGAGCAGGACCATGATAGTTACTCTAGAGAGGTTTAGATCCTAGAGTTAGGGCTGAGAGAAGACTCAGAGGACGATCTAAGCCACGCCGCCGCATGTAGCAGTGCAAACACTCCAAGTTAGAGAGGTCTGCCTTATGCTGCTCTTCTTTAGATGTTTTTATCACTTGTGAGGGAAGAAGGGAAGTGAAAACAGAGTACAGATGGGATGTTATGAATTATCAGTGAAGAAAATGCTTAACAAGAGTCCAGTGGCAGGCATTGGAAAATAAAGCATGAAGCCTAGTAGGACAAACATTAAGGCTAGCATTGCTCGATGCATGAAAACAAATTTGGTTTGCTTGTTATTTCATTAGCAGTGTAGTTACATTCAAATATATGAAGCTTTTTGATAGAAAAATGTCCTTATGTCTTTTTACTTTGTCCCTTTTAACATCTTTCCAAAGTGAACTATGTGGTTCCTGCTTTCTGCTGCTTCATAATTGTCATTTTTTCAAATTAATAGCATTTTAACATCCAAGCTTTTTACATGAAAATCTTAATCATTTAATCTTTTTTAGTTTTAATGTCAAAATTAAGTAATAACAAGTCATTATCATTTTGATGATAAAATAATGCTAAGGGAATCCAAGTGATTTAGTTATGCATATGCAAATGACAGTGCTCACATCTGTCAGAATGGACTCAAATAACACTTCTTGAGGCTTCTAAATACTCTTCCTCTTTGAGATACACAGGTCAGCTTGACTCATCTTTTCTATTTGTATAACCTATTAATATCTGACTTTGATTGCTTTTATTAATTATGTATTATTAATTTCAATGATCAAACTGCTATTTGATAGGAAACATGCAATTTACAAGGACTATATGAAGAAACAAAAATATTCTTACTGAAACATAAACACAAAGTCATGCCATGTGCTGAATGTGATGAGATTGTATAATTTCATTTCTATATAACCATAGATCTGGCAGATTCAGCTCCTCGCTGAATAATTCTGTCCATATATTAAGCCTTTATTGATGGCCCTTAGTAAAGAATAATACTGAGATCCTTTAGCATCGTTCAAAAACACACAACCTTTGTTTTGCTAGAGTGACATGGTATAAAACTATGTTCTATTTATACAGATATGCCTATGCAAAAGGAACTCTCAGCAGTGATCAAAGAGGCTTCTTTTTGACAGTTGAGGTGCCAAGAGTAACTAACTATTGAGTGCTCATCCTGAAACAATTATACCATTGCTTCTTATGCTGAGAACATAGTATGGAACAGGGTGTGGAAAAAATCTGAAGGCTGGAAGAGTCGGGGAAAGGCTCAGAAACTGTCTTTTGGTGATGAAACAACAATTGTACTTAGGAAGTCACAGAAGCTCTGGTTGCCTGCCCTTGGCCTACCAAAGACTGGTCCTGTCATCAGCCAGTCATTAATGGAGGGTGGCGAAAACTCTCCACTGGCTATTGATAGATCCTTTGGAGGAGCAGTTATAATCTTCCATTTTCTATCCCCTGGCAAGCCCAGCAAGTTCCAATAAATAGTTCTGGACCCATAGTCACAAGGATGTCCCTGGTTAAATGGTTCACAAAACAAAACAAAGACACGAATGTGGAAAAGGATCTCTTAAGAAAGAAAGGAGGTTGACCATGATGACAGGGAGATCAAAGAGGGTGGGGATGAGTACGGTCAGAGTGCATTTTATGTGTTTGTGGAATTGTCAAAGAATAAAGATAATATTTAAAGCAAATCTATATGTCATGTAAAAATAAATATATTTTAAACAAAACTTTAAACTAAGCCAGACATCACAGAATCTTGACAAAATATGATCAATACATAGTTAGGTA
Organism: Rhizomys pruinosus; assembly: GCA_009823505.1. Lineage (NCBI taxonomy): Eukaryota > Metazoa > Chordata > Mammalia > Rodentia > Spalacidae > Rhizomys > Rhizomys pruinosus. Next base: position 158,848 of record VZQC01000084.1, on the reverse strand, counting down.
GTTTGCTATTATGAATTTAATTCACTAAACCAAAGTTTTTAGATATTATACAGACTTCCTTCTGTTTATTTCAAGTACATTCCTCTACCAAATACCTGAATCATTTCATCCAAATCTATAATCAATACATAGTATAGAAATTCTATTACTATGTCTTCTAAAAGGTTGATGGTTAGAGTATTTAACTTCAATTTCTATTTTGTTTCTGGATCTATAATGGTAGAAATATTTTATATTATTTTTTTACTTAAATTTTTTTATTTATTTATTTTCGTATGTGTATGAATGTACTGTCTGCATGCAGGTTTGTGCACCCGTGTCATGCAACGCCGCAGAGGTCAGAAGACGGTGTCGGATTCCCCTGGAACTGGAGTTAATTTCGGTTATCAGCTGCTATGTGGGTGCTGGGGATCGAACCCGGATCCTCTGCAAGAGCAGCCGGCGCTCTTAACCACTAGGCCATCTCTCCAGCCCCATGGTAGAAATATTTTAGATCATTTAATTAAACAAAGCACTTTGCAAATTAAGTGATCTTGAAATTAAATCAAATAGAACACTTACATTTTTTCATACACTTTGGAAAGTCTGAACTGAACACCTGTGGAAGGAAGCAATGAATTTATTCTATTTAAGGTAATGATCTCTCTTTAGAAGCAGAGCAGGCTGAACACAATTTGTATAACATCTCAAGTTACTTAGGATTTACCTAGTATGTTTTTCTTTTCCTGTGAATTTCCATTATTACCTGCTCTCATTATGAGGCAGGTGGAGATGAGTGTAACAAGCTAGAAGGTAGCAAACAATGAGAGTAGGTTAAGAACAGAATAAACAGTTCATATAATAAAAGCCCCACAAGCCTTGCCTGGTTCCCTGTCATGCTTATTAACAAAGGTCATTTAACATATTTCTTAATTTATAATTAAGTTTTCATTATGGGATCCTGAAATAAAACCTTTTGTATTTGAGTACATTGAAATGTTTGGAATGGCAGGAAAATAAATATTGAGTTGAGTAAAATGTTAATGTCTTTCTCTAAGTATTCACATATCAGCATAGCTAAATTCTAATATGTTAAATTGTCACATAACTATGAAGCCAATTTGTTTCCAAAACATAATCACTCATTCAAACCAACTCTTAAAAAGTTTATATAGGAAGAAGAAAAGAAAGTTACTAGAATAACTATTTAAAGCTACTACTTTGAGGTTTATTTTAAAGTATGTGCATACCACTTGGAAACATTAAAAAGGGCCTTTTTCTGTAAAATTATCATAACATTGAACAAGGAAATGACATAAAATTGTTCCAGTTACTGAAGACAAAATTTTAGAGACTCAATTTAAGTCATAGCTCCACAGAAATTGCTATTACATTAATAATGGAGATTGGCTACTCACATAGTCAATTTTCCCTATAAACTCTATCTACATTTAACTTCTATAACTTTGAGTTATTCAAGCTATCGCATAAAATTTTTATGAAATGCACAAATCTTCAGTAAAAATTGGCTTTGAAAAAAAATAAATTTCATACTTTATACCCAAAGTTAAAACTAATTAATAATGTCCAGTATTTTCTTTCTTTTGACTGTCATGCAATATGAGACCAATTCCCCCAAATATGTTTAATATGACTACATTTGATTGACTAACATACCACAGTATTGTTATATCAATGAATATTTTAATTTTTTAAAGGTATGTGATGCTTTCACCGGACATAAAAAGCAGTAAAGTCCGATGGCTTCTATTGCTCTCATATTTAATGACAAAAACAAAATACTAGATGTTGAATATACTGCTTTCATCATTTTCTAAATACTTGACACCAATAATCAGAATACCGTAGGCTCTTACTTTTGTTGTTAACTGGACTGCAAGAGTGAGACATGAGTGTATCTACAAAATAAATACTTCTATTGAATAGATAGTTCATGCATAAGCAATCACCATGACCAGTGTTAGTTGCCCTAGGTTCAGCTTCCTGTGACTGATATATGTGGTATGTGTGTCATACCACATATATCAGTCACCCATTTTTGTGTCACCCATTTTTACAAAATATCAGAGAAATGCCTCAGGCATTTTATAGATGAGAGCTATAAGGAGAATTTGTAGATAATTATATAGCATTTTTGGTACATAATTCCATCAAACATAAAGTCTTAATATTTGTGATATACTAATATTAAAATCAGTGCGTATCAACTAAAATAATGGAATGACTAGTCCAAATTCTTTAAAACAATTATGTATAATGATTCAGATTAATAAACGCTTAACTAGAAGGAACACTGCCTACTTGCTGATCTCAGTGCCTTGCCGCCTGAGGACCTAGTGGAGTCTTGCACCTCACAAAGGTAGCATTGCCCACCTGCCAACCACTGCCCCAGCCACATGAGGCCACAGTAGAACCATGGACCTCACAGGTAGCCTGGTGCACCAACTGGCCACAGTCCCTGCCACCTGAGCCACACAGGGCTACAATGAAAAAGATAGCACCACCTACCTGCTGAATACAGTCCTTGACGCCTGACAAAGCTGCAGAGCCAGGTAAAACTGCCCACCCTGCACACAGTAGAGCAAACATCCACATTTACAAGATATGCTATCCACAACCTTGGGTTAACCAGAGTTTACTTATAGTAGAGCAGATGACTTCACTGCACCGGAAGACAGCAGAGGAGGACCAGCAGCCACAGAGTGTGCTGACTTGTATCTTGTCTGCTTAGACAGAAAGTAGCAGACTCCCAAAAGACCATGGATAAAAGCTGCAGCCATCAATGCAGTTTCCAGAAGGGAAAACAAGGTCAACTCTCTCACACCATTATCCCCTCTCAGACACTGTACATGCCTTCACTGAAAGAGGAAAGATGATGTTAGAAAGAGAGAAATATGTAACTAACAGTCTACGTTAGATGCATAATTCCAATATAGAAATAAAATAGCAAAAAAAAAAGTACTACACTCCCTTCCAGAAGTTGCTAATGACGTAAATGATAGAAATGCAATGATTTAACAGGTTCGTTTTACTTAGAACAGTGATACTCTTGGCAATGAGACGATTGTCCTAGACAGCCACAGGTCCCAGTCTAAGAAGGGTTAGTGTTTTTAATGTCATTATAAAAGTTCATTGTAAAGGGCTCAATTGCTGAACCAAAGTTGAAGACATGAGATGATCCCCTAAACTCACATAGTAGAAATAGCTCACTCCTGCAAGATGTCTCTGACCTGTATACATTTGCCCAAGGAAATACACATAAACACACACACACACACACACACACACATTAACTAACCATAACAGGAAATTAAATTTATATTAGAAATAAATACGTGCTTGTGTTTAAACAAAATAAACTATGGGAATGGCTGAGCAGAGGACCCAGGTTTGATTCCTGCCCAACATGGAAACTAACAAACATCCATAACTTCACCTCCAGGGGATCCGATGTCCTCCTCTGACTGAGGAGGGCATTGCACAGCACAGGTGCATTATATACATGCAGGCAATGTGGTCATATACATAAACTAAAAATAATAAAAATGAAATAAACTACAAAGTCTTTAATATTTGGACAGCTATAATATTTAAATGCTGACTAACATTTTATGTTATAAATATTTTTAGCATATAAATATCATTGTGATGTATGCCTTGTGCAATAAAGTATATTCTATTAAGGATATTATATATATATATATATATATACAATTTTTTAAGACAGAGTCTCATTCTGTAGACCATGTTGGCCTTTGAAGTTATAAATCAATCCTCTTGCCAAAGCTTCAAAAGTATTGGGATTATGTACACACACTACATTGCCCAATTCTTGTTATTCTACTGCTAAGTAATGCATTGACCTGGAATTGCTCAAGAAATGGTGAATTACAAATCTCATAAATATTGCTGAAATTAAAAATTCAGCCATCCAGAAACTAATTATGTTACATTCAAAGGGAGAGCTAGATGCAAAGCAAACTTTTATTAAGGACACAATAAAGATAAATTTATTATGGTTATGAAAAATAAATAGACATCATTAATACTTGGAATTGTAAATAAAATTGAAGAGCAGTAGATATTTAAGGAAAGAGTATTCTGAATTGGAAAGTAGTAGCTTACAGGATTCAAAGGGAAAAAATCAATTCTATGTTGAAATGTAAGATCCAGGGCTTCAAAGATACATGAGTGTGAATGCTATAAAATTTCTACTTTGGGCTGGAGAGATGGCCTAGCGGTTAAGAGCGTTGACTGCTCTTCCAGAGGACCCGGGTTCGATCCCCAGCACCCACATGGCGTCTAAGAACCATCTGAAACTCCAATTCCAGGAGAACTCCAGTTCTAGGGCCGACACCCTCTTCTGACCTCCGCGGCATTGCACTACACAGGTGCACAAACTTGCATGCAGACAGTACATTGATACATATACAGAAATAAATAAAATTAATGAAAAATATTAAAAAATATTTCTACTTTGCTTCATGATTGAGCATAAGAGATAGAGTATAATTGTAAACTAAGCTATATGTATAGTTATGAAACTCTTTATCAGTGTCAAAAAACAAATGTTAGGCAAATTATAAAAAATACTTAATTATGATAATCATATACAAAGGCATTAATGTGAGGTCCTTTAGTTGTAAAAAAATTGGATTATTCCTTAGTCTTTATCCTTCATTCTTTATATTCACATTCATAACTTTCTTCCTTCTCATGTCTTCTACAATGTTATAAAATTCATGTTGATATATAACCTAGCACTTTACTGAGCTTCTTGACATTGTTATAAAGTTATGCAAACTCTGAGACTCCATGAGGCTTGATTCATCCAAGGCTCCAGCAAGACAAGATCTTGCAGAGAAAATGAGTGGTTTCTGATAGATGACCTGAAGGAAGAGGCAGGGTGCTGAGTATTCAAGGACTTTCATCCACTTATGTTCCACACATATGTAAGGGGGTATCTGCAACAGATTAGGCCCTGTCCTTACACTGTGGACAAAACAATGAGGAAGATAGTGGGTAGCTCTGATAATACTAGCCTTAAATTCTACTTGTTAGAAAAAGGAGCAAAAGAGTCCTGTACAATATAGGTCTTGACTTACATAAGGAAATTTTCCTAGTGCTATGATCTCTAGAGCAAATAAGGAAGGGTCAGGTGTTAGGAAATGAACAAATTGTGATATGAAGCAGGACATGGCTTATTAAATGGTGAGGTTAGCAAAAGATTCTCTGATGTGGCATGAGTAGTAGTTTGAAATAATGATGAAATGCAGGTGTGTGATGAATGAAGACCACAGAATAAGCATGCTTGTATTAAGTCACATTGACACATTAAAAGAGAGCTCACATCAAATGGACCTAGGTTTATTTTGAACATTAAAGTTTTGTAAGCTTTGTATGAAAGGCAGGTACGTAGGAGGCTCAGGATGTAGGGCACCGCTATTTATGAGACAGAGTTTGACTCTTGTTCAAAGTTTGAAAAAGAAAACAGTGAGTACATGATCTGAATGTTAGAGAGTTTCATGTTCTAAATTTTAGTTCAAAAAGAACACATCGTTAAGTTGATCCATCGTAAGATGTCAAAAAGTAGAAACTTAAAAGAACCGATAGGAAATGTATGAAGCACTCTAGGAAGAAAATAAGCATTCTGGGCTACATTCTGAGGGAAAGTAGACATGGTAATATTATTTTTTAAGTATTTTAAAATATAACCAGGTGTTTTCAAATGGAAGCAGGAGGGAGAAAGAGGGAGAAATCAAGCATTTGGAGACCCAGTGCACTTAATAGTGCAGTGCACTATCAAGATGATCTTGTTGTTCATCATTCTTTTTAAACATATAAGTGAGGGACTTAGTTGGTAGTCAGAATACAAAACCAGATTTTAAAGCCTACATCACATTTTGGAAGTCAGATGAAAAGAATAAGAAAGAAATTATGAGACTACATTTCAGTCTAGGCTCAAATATCATTTATTGCCTGAAGCCATTTTATGAACTCACATTTTATTTCTGAATTACATGAGCAATTTCTACATTATATACGAGTCCTGTTTTCCAGAGAAAAGGAAACAGCTGTATAGATAAATGGTCAAATGATTGATATATAAATGTCTGCAGATTGATGATAGACAGATGATAGCTAGAGATAGATAGATAGATAGATAGATAGATAGATAGATAGATAGATGATATAGAGGTAGATAGGTAATGGATATTTTCATATATTGACAGGCATGATTATGAAATTAAGAAACTCTACTAATCTGCATACTGGCAAGCTAAAAGTCAATAGGCTAGTTCAGCCAACTTTGAAGATCAGGGAACCAAGGAAGCTAATAATATGATTTTTAACCATAGGCCTGAAAATCCAAGGAGGTTCATATATAAGAGCCTGTGTTCAAAGTGGGAAACTAAAGAAAATTGAGAGAGAGAAAGAGAGAGAGAGAGAGAGAAAGAGAGAGAGATCTGCTTTCCTATTTCAACTGGGCTCAATGCCACTTAAAGAGATCCATCACCATTGTAGGGTAATTGACCTTTCTTAGACTGCCAATTAAAATAATAAAATCTTTTTGCAAACATTCTAACAGACATACCCCAAAATAATGATTTATCAACTATCTAGGTATTCTTTAATATACTCAATTGGAAAAGTCAAATTAACCATCATACTACAAAAATTTTTAAGCAGAGTTTTATATAATTTTGCTTAAGTATTGAACTAAAATTTTCATTTTATTGCAAAAATATGAGTTTAGAGAGGAGCTTTCTAGCTAGGAGTTATAATAATGTGTGACAAACTAAGGTGGTAGCAAAATAAGTAGTAAAGGATCATATTTAAATGTGATTTGTGGGTACATTAATGTTGATTAGTCATGGGTAAGATTGTAAAAATGGCAAAGCTGTTACATATTGATTCCAGTCATCTCGACTAATGATTTAGAAGAATGTAATTGTCAATAACTGAGATGTAGACTAGCATTAGTAGAAAAAAAAAAAAACAAGCTACACTTGAGGTATCTCAAAATCTTAATGCTTAATTAGATATTTGGTAATTTAACTGTGCAGCTCAGAAAAGATTCATAGGTGAGAACTGTAGTCATGTATTTGATGTTTTAAGTAAAAGAAAAACATCAGTAAGGGAAACACTAAGAAGAGAGTTTTACTTTGAAAATGTAAGGTGACCAACGACTATACCTGAGAAATGTGATATACAATGTCTCTGAGAGGTAGAGGTACAAGTAAAGGTAATGAGAAGAATGAAAATGACATTTTACTATCATATCAAACGAATTAACTGAAAGAATACAGAAGTATACAGGGTTAAGTACTTCTTATAAATTAAGATTTGGAACGCAACTATGCTCACCACTATACCACCAATGCCACACATAAATGAAGATTTGGACAACAAAATAAGTTTGGGATTTTCCTGTTGACAAGCTTTTAAGATAAATTGAATATTAAACCTTTATTAGAATGATTTGCTGAATAAAATACACGTAGTAATTTAGGATGGTAATGATAACTATAGTGAATGTAATAGACAGGAAACAAGGCTGTAATTGGCAAAGGAAATGAAAATTTAAAATGGCAATATAATAAATGGCACATATGCCTATGTGAATGACCAATAGAGAAGAATAATTTGATGATGAAGAAGAAAGGATGACTGAAGCATTGTTTTTATATATGAAATTGAAATCAGATAATTCACTGGGCTGGAGCGATGGCTCAGCCATTGGGAGTGCTGATGGTTTTCAGAGGGTCTGGGATGGATTTCCATCACCCACATGGCAACTGACAGCCATCTTTAACTCTAGTTCAAGGGGAATTTGACCCCTTCTTCTGACCTCTGTGGGCATTGCACAATATGTGCACTTGCATGCATATAGGCAGGACATCCATACACATAAAATAAAAATAATAAATAGTTTTTTATACTACAGAATTCAGTACTTCACACCTAGATATAAAAATATACATTGCTCCAAATGTCAAAAGTGATAATTCTCAAGACATTTTTAGGTGTTACTCGATTTTTTTTCCATACCAAAGTTATATTAAAGGCAGTACAATGACATTGACATCTATATTGTTCAATTAGATGAACACAGTACTAAAAAGTTTGGAATAACAGTTAAAGGATTTTCTAATGCAAATATAAAGGAAAAAGAGAGTCATTGGAAATCTTAATTTCTAGACTATGAACATTTATTTTATTTTATTTTATTAGATATATTTTATTAACACCACTTTCTTTAAAAAGTAGCATGATTACATTGAAAGTCTGTATACATTTGAGAATTTTGAGAAATTGTGAATGTCAAACTGACATTAGAATAACATTGACAAATTTCACATTATTACTAAAACATGGCATTAGTTTTGCCAGTAGTCAGTGTTCAGGGTATGTTGGCTTCCTCCCTGTCCTGAGGTTCCTGCCTCCCAGGTCACCAGCAAGGAGGGAAATGGGAGGGAGCAGGGTAAGGTCCCTGGAATGGCAAGTGAACCCAAATGGTCCAAAGAAAGATCTGGGAGTTGCTTCAGCAAACAAAACTCATTTGTTGCAGGACTTTTAAACACTTGTATAGGGTTTTGGTGGGTTCTTTAGCCAGGAGGTGGACAGAACAGAGAGGAAGCCTGTGTGCATTCTGCAAGGGATAAGTTTTATGTCAGGAAAACCTTAGCCAACCCCTGCCCCCAGATAAGTTTATGACTTGGTGCATTTGCCTCCAGAGGACAGGTTGGACATGCCTCAGGAGGGATAATCTTAGAAATGGTACACTTCAAGCTACAGCACCCTCGGGGTGGCATGAAGGTGCCTGATGTCCAATATAACTAGTGGAGCAGCTGCCATCTCCAGCCCTCTTTCTAGGTTTTGGGGGTAAAGAGCTAACCCTTTTCTATTCAGCCATAATGGGTTTATCGAGCCCCACAGGGTAGTATAGTTTTGCCAGTAGTCAATGTTCAGAAATTACAGTAGACATGGAGTTTCAAATTTATATTCTAAGATATAGTTACATATTTTAAATTTGAGGAGTATAGCAGTTCAGTTTACTTATTACGTTTCTATTTCTTTTGTTAATGTTGTTCCCTTTAATTTTATATTACTCTACAGTACAGATATATACACTCCACATATATAATAAATGGCAGAATCTGAAAATAAGCTATGTGTTAATTCCAAAACATGTTTGGGATTCACAATTTAATAGTAATTTCACATGCAGGCAGAAAGAAATATAACTTTACATCCCCAGGTTACATAGCAACTTGATGTATATTTTAATGTACTTTTTTTTGAGACAGGGTCTCCCTATAGCCCCAGCTGACCTGGAACTCACTCTGTAGACCAGGCTGCCCTTGAACTCACAGAGATCCACCTGCCTCTGCCTCCCAAGTGCTAGGTTTAAAGGCATATGCCACCATGCCTGGCTTAAAGATGGTTCTTAACCACATATGGGTGCTGGGAATCGAACCCAGTTCCTCTGCAAGAGTGGTCAGTGCTCTTAACCACTGAGCCATCTCTCCATCCTCTTAATGTATTTTCAAAGAAGAGATTGATTCTTTCTCATAAATCTTAGAACTTGGGAAAATAGGAGCACAAACTTAAAGTTATATGTAAAGTAGCATCAGGCTTGGCTTACAATAAGAATTTGGTGTTAGGATCCACAAATGAGGGACACCATACGTCATTTGTCTTTCTGGGAACATGTTACTTCACTTTGTGCAATGAGTGTAGTTGTATCCGCTTACCCCCAAATTTCATTACCTTCCTTCCTTTCCTTCCTTTCCTTTCTTTCTTTCTTTCTTTCTTTCTTTCTTTCTTTCTTTCTTTCTTTCTTTCTTTCTTTCTTTCTTTCTTTCTTTCTTTCCTTCTTGTTCTTTTTGAGACAGGATTTCCCTGTAGCTCCAGCTGTACTGGAACTCGCTTTGTAGACCAGGCTGGCCTTGAACTCACAGACATCCTCCTGCCTCTTCCTCCCAAGTCCTAGGATTAAAGGTGTGGGCCACCACACCCAACCTGATGTCATCTTTCTTTACTGCTGCATAGAACTCCATTGTGTAGATGTACCACAATTTCACTATCCACTCATCAGTTGGGGACACTATGCTTGCTTCCAACTCTTCACTATTGTGAAGAGAGCTGAATTAAACATGGTCGTGAACATATATCTGCAATATGATGTATCTTCTGGGTATATACCCAGAAGTGGTATGACTGAGTCAATGGTAGGTTCACTTTGAGCCTTTTACGCATTCTCCACACTGTTTTCCAAATCCAAGTTTGCATTCCCACCAGCAGTGGATGAGTGTTCCCCTTTCCCCACAACATCTCCAGCATTTGGTATCATTCGTTTTCTTGATCATAGCCAGTCTTTTTTTTTTTTTTTTTTTCCTTAAAGTGGTTTTAATTTTTCATTTTCTTAATTACTAGTGATGTTGAACACTACTTTTGTTTTTTTAATTTATAAAAGTAAATTAGTTTTTTTAATTTAATCTTTATATATAATATATATTATATATATATATATATTTATTTACAAGATTATGTTACAAATCAAATCAGACCATGTCCCCCTTCCAACTCCCCCATCCACCGATTCACCATTTCAGTCAGTATTTCTGCAGTCTTTCCTATTGGTGTTGTTCTTTCCATTTTACATCACTCCCAACAAGAAATATTACAACTAGGATATTAGTGCTAGCATCCACAGATGAAGGATACCATTCAACATTTGTATTTCGGGACTGTGTTACTTTACTGTAACATAATATCTTGCTAGTTCCATCATTTACTGAAAAGTTCATGATTTGTCTTTTTTGACTGCTGCATAGAACTCCATTGTGTGATGTACACATTTTCTCTATCCACTCACCACTTGAGGGCATTATGGGTTGTTTCCAGCTTTTCTATTGTGAACAGAGATGCAATAAAGCTGTATGCATGTATCTCTGCAGTAAGACGATCTTGTGGGTATATACCCAGGAGTGGTAGGACTGGATCAGGTGCAAGCGCATTTTGAATTCTCCATGGGTTCTCCAACTGCTTTCCAGAGTGGCTAACAAGTTTACTTCCCACCAGCAAGGATGATTGGCTTCCCACAACACCTCTCCAAGCACTTGGCTCATTGGTTTTCCTTGATCCTAGCCAGTCTATCAGAGATAATATCTTTTTCTCCCTACTTTTTTTAAAATTTTTTAATTTATTTTGTATGTTGTATGAATGTACTGTGCATGCAAGTGTGTAAACCCTTGTCGTGCAATGCCGCAGAGGCCAAAGAGGTGTCAGTTCCCCTAGAACTGGATTTCTCCTGGAATTGAGTTTCAGACGGTTCTCGGCTGCCATTGCATGCTGGGGACAAACCCAGGTCCTCTGTAAGAGTGGTCAGCACTCTTAACCGCTAGGCCATCTCTCCAGCCCCCAGAGATGATATCTTAAAATGGTTTTAATTTGCATTTCCTTAATCATTGTGACGTCTAACACTTTTTAAGATGTCAGCCATCTCTAATTCCTCACTTGTAAAGTCTCTGTTTAGCTCTTTGCTCCATCTTTTGAGAGATTCATTTATTTCTTCTTTGATTTTTGAGTAGTTTATTACTCTGGAAATCAATGATTTGTCAGATGTATCTGTGGTGAAGGTTTCCTCATACTCTGTGGGTTTTCTTTTCACTTCCTTGATTGTTTCTTTTGATGTACAGAAGCTTTTCATTTTAATGAGGTCCGGTTTGTCAATTGTTGATCTTATTTCTTGCAGCATGGCTGTCTGATTTAGGAAGTCTTTTCCATGCCTATGTCTTGTAGTCCTGTGCACTTTTTCTTCTATAACCTTCAGAGTTTTGGGTTTCATTTAGGTCTTGATCCATCTGGAGTTGATTTTACAGGGTTGAGAGGTAGGGGTGTTAGGGTTTTATTCTTCTACAAGTGGTGAAGCAGTTTTGCCAACATCATTTGCGAGAAGCTGTCTTTCCTCCATGTTTATTTTGGCCTTTGTCAAATATGAGTGGCTGAAATTGTTGTGGCTCAAGTTTGGATTCAGTTTTGTTCCATTGGTCAACAGATCTGTTTTTTGTGCCAGTACCAAAGCTGTTTTTATGACTTAGCCCTGTAGTATAGTTTGAAGTCGGTGTAGAGATCCTCCCCTGTATATCTTTTCACTCAGGTTGTTTGGCTATTAGAGGTCTTTTGTTTTCCCTGTTGAAGAAACTCTTGGGAATTTTAATTGGTATTGCATTAAATATATAAATTAGTTTTTGGCTAGAAGGGACATTTTTACTATGTTGATTTTCCAGATCCATGAGCATGGGAGGTCTTTCCATCTTCTGATGTATTCTTCAGTTTCTTCCTTAGGGGTTTAAAGGTTTTGTTTTGTTTTGTTTTGTAAAGATCTTTGGTGTCTTTGGTTAGATTTTTTCCTAGGTATCTTATTATTTTTGAGGCTATTGTGAGTGGGAAGAACTCCTTCTATTCCTTCTTCAGTTGCTTGTTGTTGGTGTAAAGAAAGGCTACTGATTATTCTAGGTTAATTTTGTATCCTGCCACTTTACTGAAATTCTCAATAGTTTCTATGAGCTTTCTGTTGGGGTTTTTAGCATCCCTTAGGTAAACAATCATATCATCACCAAAAAGGGATAGCTTGACTTCCTCTTTTACATTAGTATTCCTTTAATTTTCTTTCTTCCCTTATTGGCCCTAGCAAGTGTTTCAAGCACAGTATT
>VZQC01000084.1:92765-142284 GCA_009823505.1 Rhizomys pruinosus | reverse complement strand
CTACTACAGGGTTGGTAGAGCTGTTGGTGTGGAATGTATTGTACCTTTCCCATGTTGTCCCTCCTCGGTTTCCTGGGCGTTGGAGATGTTGGTTTCCCTCTTTTTGCCTGTTGTTCCAATGGGAATCACAAATGCCCTTCACTGTTTAAGCTTGCTTGCTTGCCTCCTCATGCTATTTTTTTCTCCTTTTCATGGAGTGAGACTTGTCTAGTTTCAGCTTTCAATTTGTTTATATTGGAAAATCTAATCACTCTTACTTTTCTGTTCTGAAGGTTCCAATAAAGATTCCACTTGCATTTCACCTCATGTACACCTTGCAGGTGGGGGATTCATGGGAGGGTAATTCATAGTTGGAGGGTGGGGTTTATCGTATAGCCATAGCTGGAGTCCTCAGTCTGCTTCAGGTGTCCTCAGAAGTCCCTTGATTAGTACTGGGGCACATTAAGTCCTCACTAGGCAACGCCCACTTTTTGATATTTATTATATAGTATATATATATATATATATATATTATTATATATATTACAAGTTATGTTACTAATCAAATTCTAACCCGTGCTTCCCCCACCCTACCTCCACCCCACAACAGAGCTCACTTTAATCGACCAGCTGAGGGGACTCCTATCCTCGACAGACACACCAGACAATGATTTAAAGCCCTTAATCCACAGCTAGAAGTGACTCCACATGCCAGCCAGCACAAGACAAAGATTATAACTATCCAACAATAGTAACGAGTCAATTATCCAACAACCCAGAAGTAGATTATCCTTAAAATCTGCCTAGCTGATGCGTATCCCCAACTCCTAACTGTGCTTCAGTAGTCTGGCGATAATATCCTGATCTAAAGCACTGCACATCTGGATGTGAACACTTTAAGATTTTTTTTTTTTTTTTTTCTTTTTTATTCTTTTGTGCTCTGTTTTCAGCATGTTAATCATTATTTATTGGTGATTTGATTTTATTGCTCCTTTCTTTGTTTAATTTTATACAATTCTACTTTGTTTAGAGACTCTTCATATTGTCACTGCTGAAAGTTTTCCTCCCCACTTGGAGTTTATCTCTTCATTTCTTGTTGATTGTCTTCTTTGCTTACAGAAGATTTTTAGTTAACTGAAGCCCATTTGTGATCGTTGATCTTATTTTCGCACAGACTGCTCTGTGATTTGATAAGTTCTTTTCTTCCCCCTATATCGTGTAGCTATTACGTCAGGTTTCTTCTATCATTTTCAAACAAACAAACAGGCAATGTTATTCCTATTTGGATGCTAGCACCAAATCGACCCAATTGAAAGGCAAACTGAGCAATATTATGTATTTCATTTTTCCCAAAGCAACTGTCATGTATAATGTAATCTGCTCTTAACAGTGCCTTGACCTGAATTAATTCCATAACTTATTTCAGACATCATAATTATACATATTGGGGACTGGTATATATTTCATGTATTTGTGAATGATTTTTCAGGTGTGAAAGTATGGAGTTTATTTGATATTCGTGCAGAAGTTTGGTAATCCATTTTGTCAACAATTCGTTCAATAAACATACTTATTTTTCCTTCTGGTAGAGTTTTTGGCCCTTTTTAATCTTGGCTTTCTTGGAAGTGATGAAATCTCAAGTTTAGGACTTCACTTTTGTTCCAATTTATCTAAACTCTGTTTTTGTAAGCATATACCGGTGTTTTTATGACTAGCTCGTAGTATAGTTTGAATTGGTAACTAATACCTCCTCATTGGTTTTTTTTCAAGGTTGCTTTGGCTATCTTGGGAACTTTTTTCTTATATATTTTTTTATTAGTTATTATACATACATTTTTTATCAAATCTAGACCGTGTCCCTCCCCCCATCCCCACACCCCTCCAGACGCTCAGCTTTGCCAAACATGCTTTCATCTCTTTTCTCTTTCTCAATATTCCACTGGGAAAGTTGATTTTTTAGAAGAAGTTCACTGTTCAGTGATGTCTTGATTGCAGTCTTTTCTTTGTTGTTTGTTGTTGTTCCAATAGCATCACTCCCCAAACGCTTGGACAAAAAGCTCATAGAGCCATGCCACCAGGAATACATTACAAGCTAGGTAATTGGTTAGCACTAAGCTATCACCAGATGAGGATACCATCACCTTGTGTTTTCTGGGACCATGTTCTTTCACTCAGCATGAGTCCTCTAGCTCCACATTTTCTTGCAAAGCTCATGAGTCGCTTTCTTTACTGCTGCATAGAACTCCATTGGTGATTGCAACATTTCTCTATCCACTCACATTGGGGCATTCATTGAGGGGCATTGGTGTTGGTTCCAGCTCTTTGCTATTGTGAACGGTGCTGAACTAAACATACCTGCATGTATCTCTGCAGTGATGAGTCTTGAGGGGTACATCCTAGGTGTCCGGGGTGTGGGTGGTGCACGTTCATTCAGTTTTTCCAGGTTCTCCACACTGCTTTCAATTGCTGTACATCGTTTACATTCCCACCAGCATGGATGAGTGTTCCCTTCTCCCCACAACCTCTCCAGCACTTGGATCATTGTCCTTGATCCTAGCCAGTCTTATTGGAGAATAAATGATATCTTACAAAGTGTTTTGATTAGTTTCACATTTCCATATTAGTGATGTAACACATTTTGAGGGTTTTTACGCCATCTCTAACTCGCTCATTTGTGCAGTTATCGTGTACAACTCTTGTCACCTCTATGATGTCATTTTTCTTCTTCTTGTTTTTGGGGAGTGTTATCTATTGGAATCAATTTTGTCAGATGATCTGCGTATCCTGGAACACATTTGTTTCCACTATAAGATTTATTCTAACTTGAAGAAATTCATGGGATTTAATTGGATTGCATGAACCTAATTATGCTTTGGTGGCTTGTCATTTTACTATAGATTCTTCTAAACCCAGAGCATGGGAGATCCCTCTATCTTCTGATGTCTTTGTCTATCTCCCTCTTCAAAGCTTTGCCGTGACCATTACGTAAATAGGAGAAACATGTGTGGAATAACCTGGACCGTTGAATAGTTGAAGTCAGTAAATTGAAATTTTTGTAGAGTATTAGGATTAATTTTACTGCGAAGTTGGTTCATGTGGGGAAGGAAAAGATGTTCAGTCTATATATATATATATATATATATCTGAGATTTTAAAGATCTTACATGCAATAGCACTCTCAGAAATGTAAATAAATATATATTTAGGCGACATGAAGGGTATTTTCTATAAATTTTAAAGGGTTTAGTTAAGGTCATACAATTTTACTATTTACCAAATATTTGGATACTCTAAAATTCATATATTAAAATGTTAACTATCGGAGCTGGAGAGATGGCCTAGCGGTTAAGAGTGCTGACCGCTCTTACAGAGGACCCGGGTTTGATCCCCAGCACCCACATGGAGGCTGAGAACCGTCTGAAGCTCCGATTCCAGGAGAACTCCAGTTCCAGGGGAATCCGACAACCTCTTCTGACCTCCATGGCGTTGCACGACACGGGTGCACAGACTTGCATGCAGACAGTACATTCATACACATACAGAAATAAAAATAAAACAGCATTAAAAAAATAAATAAATAAAATGTTTACTATCAATATAATATATGAAAAAATAGGAATTTCAGAAATTGGGTCATGAAAGCACTGTCCTCATGGACTTGTGCCCTTTATTATTTCTTTAATTATAATTTTAGTTTAATTTTGTGAATTTCATACAAAACGCCTCAATGAATTTTAACCTTTATACAACTTTCTCCACTGGCACCCTCCCACAGACCCCCCTCCCCCACTGGAATTCATACACTTTGTCATTTCTGTTAAGTCCTATTAAGTCAGGTTAGTGTCCTCAGTATGTTTCTCAGTACAACTTCATACCCTGAGATCTAGTCAGCCTATCCAGAGTCCCACCCTCTAAGAAAAGCAGCAATTTCTCACCCAATAGTAATTAGCTGCCAATATTTTTTCAGGTAAGATTGGGATCTGTTGCTCATTACCCAGTTCTATGTTAGATTTTTGTCGGTTTTATTTTGCTTGCTTCTTGTGATGCTGACACCATTGCTGTAGGATGGTATGCGCAGGGTCCCAGAAGTTTGTAGGAGTCTATTTCCATATGGTCATGTACCTCATCCCTGGCTTTTACCATCTTTCTCCTCCCTCTTCCATACTGATCACTGAGTTCTTCATGAGTGAAGCTTAATACAGGAGTCTTGTCTTAGGACACACACTGCAGATTCCTAATCTCCATGCTTTGGCCATTTACAACATTTTGTGTTCCTGGCTCTCTGCTGCATGAGGGAGCTTCATTGATGAGAGTTGAGAAATCCATTAGCATCCTCTCTACCCATTGTTCTAAGTTGGGTGAGCCTTAAGTGTAAAGGTTACATTGTAGATCTGCCCTTTATGTTTGGGCCAATCACAGACAATGTCTGTGAGTGACCAGTTGTGGTATTCTGTAATAGTCTCCATCTGGTGCCAAAGAACCTTCTTTGATGAGTGGTGACTGGGATACTTGACAGCAAATATAAGGATACATATTTTGCACTTAGTAGGAAATTAAAATAGTCTAGGGATGTGACAGCACTGGGGATTTTTCTAAACTCAATGACCTCTCCATGTATGTGTATTTGGGTTTGTTGGCAGTATTACACATGAATATCTCTCCATTGAGTGAGTTTAAGTCTAATTAGGTGGCAGTTGATGTCCCCAAGATCAAAGTGCCACTACTGCAACAATGTTTATGCTGTGGCAGTCACTGATGTGGTTACTTATCTTAAAGCAGGTGACTATCCATTCATGTTCTTCCTTAACAGCTTGCTTAGTGGTCTCCAAAGCTGTGAGAACTATGCTTCAGGGGAAGTGGCCTTCCAGGTAATTTCCAACTCCATTGCTCCAAATGTGGTCATAGGGTCTTACTTTCCAAATTCTGGGAGGCAATCAAGGACTGTGGCAAGAGCCAGTATAGGAATCTTTTGGGCTAACTCTGGCCAGCAACTCAAAGAAAGTTTTTGCCCTTCTGTCACTGTTTCTTATTATGTAACCTTCAGCTATGCACACGGACTCTTGGAGAGATGTTACATGTATAATTTGTCATTAGAGTGTTAGGCTAATATGATTCCCTTTTTTTTTTAACGTTAACTAGATATTATTTATCTTTCCTCTCCCTTTATATCTGTCTAATACTCCTTAGGCATTTAAAGTGTCCCCATTTTTCCAATTTCTCCCTTGATCAATACCAATCTCCTATAGTCCCACCTCTCTTGAGCTCCTTCTTTCCTTTTGTATAACCCTTGCTCACCCTCCCTTTTAAATACACCCTTTTCATCTGTTTCTCCCTTACTGTTTCCTATCTCTTACTATTATTCTCTATTATTTTATTTATTATTTATTTATTATTTATTATTTATTATATTTATTATTTATTATTTATTCTCTATTATTACAATTATTCCATTTTCCTGGCTCCTGCTGCTACGTCAGGATATATGCTCACATATAAGGATTTGCTGCTAGGATCCACAAATGAGAGGGAACATGTCTTATTTTTTCTGAGTTTGTGTTACTTCACTTAGCATAGCAGTTTCCAGTTCCATCCATTTACCTGGAAATTTCATGATTTCCTCTTTCTTTACCTCTGAATAGACTTCAATTTTATAAATATATCATATTTTTTCTTCACTTGTCGGTTGAGGGACACAGAGTGTTTCCAACTCTTAGCTATTGTGAAAAGAGCAGGAACAAACAAGGTTGTGCAAATTTCTCTGCAAGAGGATTAGCCCTTTGGATATATGCCAAGAAGTGGTATAACTGGGTGAAATGTTAGGTTCCTTATTAGTTTCTTTATTTTTATTTTTATTTTGAAGGGATTCTACAATATAATGACACAGTTGTTTGCAGATAACATTGATGTTACTCAGTATGTCATACAATTAGGTAATTGGTGCATTTTGCAAGTATATATGTCCAAATTTGAACAACCCAAGGTTCCCATAGTCCAGTTGGAGAAGCTTGTATGCACAGGCATGTTGATCAGTTAGGAGTCCAGACTATATTCCTGTAGTCTCATGATTCACCCCTATCTCTCTGCAGCCCTTACAATCTACTGCACCTCCTCTTCGGCAGTTTGTTCCCTCAGCTTTGGGAAAGGGGCACAAGTGGGTGAGAAGAAAACAGTCTAATTTCTTTGGAGTTGTCATTTTGGACTCTAGTCTGTTCAGGTTGTTTCCCTTCATGGATTGACAGCTTTTCCAGTGATACCCTTTTTAGTCATACATACTAACAAAGCACAAGCTATTGGATGACAGGCATTTAAGCAGTACTAATTATTAGTCAACTAAGCTGTGAGCATAGACACAGATGCTTGGATGGTGTGCTAATCTGCAAACTGTGTTTCTCTATAAAAGGTGACAAGTTCTTATTGTGGCTTATAACATACTCCTAACGCACTAGAGGACATAAAGCTTGTGGCATCCACTGTGAGTTATCCTCCCAAGAAAGAGCTATAGCCAATATAGATTTGGGATATAGAATAATATATATATATATATATATATATATATATATATATAAGACACCGTGGCTGCCACTGTTTGCACAAGCTATCCAGGCGTAGGTGAGGTGTAGCTGATGTTGATGGAGGAGTCTTGCTTGTCTCCGGGCCAATATTTTTGCTGTATTGCTTTAGTGGCCTTTGGTAAGCTCTCTGCATTTCAGAGGCCAGTTGTACGCTAGCAAGTGACTCTCATAATCATTTTTCATGCTCACACCAGGTCTTGACAACAGGGACTTACTGCCTTTCTCCTTGCATATATCCCACTTATAGGCAAAAAGGCCTTTATAATTGGGGGTTGGGTTTGAATCCCCTAGCCAACATCTCCTAGGCAGAATAATTCATTGCTGATGTCAGAGCTTCCTGTAATAATATATTTTGCTTAACTACACAAATTATAAACACGTTACTAATTGAATTTGGCTCTAGATAAGAATATCCTTTCACATTCCTATTCCTATCAGTCAATTAAAAAAGGGTAGTTATGCCTGTTTTATAAGAAATATACCACTGTAACAATTGGCTCTAATTTACTAGTTAGGGAGTGTTTCTAACCATCAATGTTTTTTCTTTTCCTTATTAGTTTTTTTTTTTTTTTTGAGGTTCAAATGCAGAGAGAGATTTTATTGCAAAATATCTGGTTATATAGCATTGTGACTCAATTCTCAGGCCAAATCCTAAATTTTCATCACTAACCCCACCCATGGGTGTGGCCAAGGAGGTCCCATTGGCTAGAATGCTACACAACTTAAGTTTCCCACATCTCACCCTTTATTTAATTTAATTTTTATTTATTTTTCTGAGAGACAAGGGGAGCCCAAGGGTGAGGCTACACCCCAAAGGACCGAGTTTTGAATACAAGCTGCTCAAGCCTTTTGAGTGCTAGGCTGTGGGGGGCAGGTCAGACCTAAACTTTATTTTCACACTAAGGTCATTTATATCCCAAAATCCTAGACCTCAAATCCGAGTGAGCAATGATATTAAGCAAAGCAAGAATTTATACATTCACGGAGAAACCAATTAGCAAGTATTATGTCAAAATTTTTTGAAACAACCAAGGTTCCCATAGTCCNTTATATATATATATTATATATAGACACGTGGCTGCCACTGTTCCACAGTATCTCCAGGCTGTTGAGGTGTAGCTGATGTTGATGGAGGAGTCTTGTTGTTCTCAGGGAGACCATATTTTGCTGTATTGCTTTAGTGGCCTTTGGTAAAGCTCTCTGCATTTCAGAGGCCAGTGTACGCTAGCAAGTGACATCTCATAACATTTTTCATGCTCACACCAGGTCTTTGACAACAGGGACTTACTGCCTTTCTCCTTGCATATATCCCACTTATAGGCAAAAGGCCTTTATAATTGGGGGGTTGGGTTTGAATCCCCTAGCCAACATCTCCTAGGCAGAATAATTCATTGCTGATGTCAGAGCTTTCCTGTAGTAATATATTTTGCTTAACTACACAAATTATAAACACGTTACTATTGAATTTGGCTCTAGATAAATATCCTTTCACATTCCTATTCCTATCAGTCAATTAAAAAAGGGTAGTTATGCCTGTTTTATAAGAAATTACCACTGTAACAATTGGCTCTAATTTACTAGTTAGGGAGTGGTTTCATTACCATCATGTTTTTCTTTTTCCTTATTAGTTTTTTTTTTTTTTTTGAGGTTCAAATGCAGAGAGAGTTTTATTGCAAAATATCTGGTTATATAGCATTTGTGACTCAATTCTCAGGGCCAAATCCTAATTTTGTCACTACACCCCCACCCATGGGTGTGGCCAAGGGGTCCCATTGGCTTAGAATGCTACACAACTTAAGTTTCCCACATCTACCCTTTTATTTAATTTAATTTTTTTATTTTTCTGAGAGACAGGGGAGCCCATGGGTGAGGCTAACAACCCAAAGAACCGGAGGTTTGAATAGCCAGCTGCTCAAGCCTTTTGAGTGCTAGCAGCTGTGGGGGCAGGTCAGACCTGAAAACTTTATTTTCAACACTCAAGGTCATTTAATATCCCAAAATCCAACCATGAAGTGAGCCAATTATTAAGCTAAGCAATGAATTGTAACATTCACGTAAAACCAATTAGCAAGTATCTATGTCCAAATTTTGAACAACCCAAGGTTCCAACTGTCCAGTTGGAGAAGCTTGTATGTACAGTGCAATAGAATTGATCAGTTAATCAAATGTCAAGATTCCAGTTTATATTGCTAGTAGTCTCACGATTTTCACAAGCCCATATACTCGTCCAACAGCCCCTTACAATCTAGTACCAATGAGTGCAATTAGATTATGGGAAGCCCCAATCAAGGAAAAGGATGGACGATAATAGAACGTGAGCACTGATGTGGACCAAGCGTAGGCATGTCTCCTCTAGAGGGAGGTGTTTATTGCTGCCCGCCGTGTTCATACTATAGGAGCATCTGACGATTCGCCAGTCTTCCCTTGAAGTCTTTCAACCAGTGCACTGACCAACAAGGGTCGCAATGCTTAGACTTGGCTCTATCCAGGTTAGCCTGGAAGTCCTCGAGGCATCCAGCTTTGTAAAACGACCTAGAGCAAGCTACTAGAGTCTCCAGTCTCTCTGCGCTAGCGCGGCATTATTGGACTCCCCAACCCTTACTGTGTATAGCATTCTAACAAACCTCAACTGTGCCTACAATTACGAGGTATAATACAATGTAACATGTCACACATGTGTGTTGCACTTGTTCTCTAGAGAATCCCGACTACCAAGCATCAGGATTAGCCCAGATCTCATACTGAAGTTGTTCAAAATAGGCCAATGAAAGAAAGTGAAAATCCACAGCATTGATGAAATGATGACATTTGTTCCAGGTGTGGTGGTGCATGCCTTTAATCCTAGCACTTGAGAGGCAGAGGCAGGTGGATCTCCATGAGTTCAAGGTCAGCCTGGTCTACAGAGTGAGCTCCAGGCCAGCTGGGACTAAAGTGGAGACAAAAAAAAAAAAAAAAAAAAACAAAAAAAAAACATGTCATTTGTTGTCTGTGCTGAATGCAGAAATTGATGGAAGTTTGGTTGAGTTGTAAGAATTGACAACGGAAGAAGGGAATCAGAAAGATGGGTTTGTAATCAGCTTTTAAAACTAAACAAGGGTTTTCTTAGCAGTCAGAATTTTAAAGCAACTACATCCCATGGGCAAGTCTTTGTTTTCTTGTTTGCATGTTTGTATATTCCTATGAATTTTTGTTGCATTTCATACAAAACATCTTAATAATGTTTGTTGTTTGTTTGTTTGTTTGGTTGTTTGTCTTTTCGAGACAGGGTTTTCTTTTTCCCCCTGTAGCCCAGACTGTCCGGAATCTGTAGACCATGGCTGGCCTTGAACTCACAAGATCGCCCTGACTCTGCCTCCGAGTGCGAGAATTAAAGGTGTGCCGCACCACGCCTGCCTATAACTTTTTTTTTTTCTTTTATTTTTAAGGGATTCTACAATATAATGACACAGTTGTTTGCAGATAACATTGATGTTACTCAGTATGTCATACAATTAGGTAATTGGTACATTTTGCAAGTATCTATGTCCAAATTTTGAACAACCCAAGGTTCCCATAGTCCAGTTGGAGAAGCTTGTATGCACAGGCATGTTAATCAATCAGGAGTCCAGACTATATTCCTGTAGTCTCATGATTCACCCCTATCTCTCCACAGCCCTTACAATCTACCTCGCCTCCTCTTCCGCGGTTTGTTCCCTGGGCTTTGGGAAAGGGGCACAAGTGGGAGAGAAGTAAACAGTCTAATTTCTTTGGAGTTGTCATTTTGGACTCCAGTCTCTTCAGGTTGTTTCCCTTCATGGATTGACAGCTTTCCCAGTGATACCCTTTTTAGTCATACTAACAAAGCACAAGCTATTGGATGTACAGGCATTTAAGCAGTACCACTTATTATGTCAAGCTAAACTGTGAGCATAGACACAGATGCTTGGATGGTATGCTAATCCTCACCTTTCCATAGGGCTTGCATGAGCCCTCAATCCCACTGCCAGTGAATGAAAGTTCCCCTTTCCCCACATCCTCTCCAGCATTTGGTATCATTTTTCTCTTGATCTTAGCCAGTCCATCTGTGGAAAATGAAATATTAAAGTGGTTGTAATTTGCACTTCCCTAATTATTAATGATGTTGAATGCTATTGTAAGATGTTTCATAGACACCTTTATTTCTTCCTTTGAGTACTCTCTGTTCAGATACTTAGCCTATCTTTTAATTGGGTCTCCTGTTTCCTTAATTTTTTTTCTATAAAATGAGAAATTTTTTTTCTTTTTTAATTTAATTTATTTTGGATAATATACACAAATATAAAGTTGTACATATTTATAGAGTCATATGATGCTTCATGCACATATACATCCTTGATTTTTTTTAATGTACTTTGGATGTTAAACTTCTGTCAGATGTATCACTGGTGAAGAATTCTCCCACTCTGTGGGTTTTCTCTTCACTTCCTTTTTTGTTCCTTTTGCTGTACAGAATATTTTAGATTACTTAGGTCCCACTTCTGATTGCTGACCTCCTGAGCAACTAGTGTTCAATTTAAAATACTTTCCTATACCTATTTTTTCTTTTTATTGAATCTTTTATATAGTCCATATATAATTTTTCAGTCAGCCTTAATCTATCTCCCTTAGCACCCTCCTGCAGAAGCCCGCCCCTGGAATTCACACCTTCTGTGATTTGTGCTAGACTTTATTGTGCTAAATTCCTCTTCCCACTCACTCCTCAGCAGAAGGTCATGCCCTGAGCTCTAGTCAGCCTATCCAGAGTCTCTTTTCCAAAGAAAGCCAGGTGTTCTGCACCTCACTGCCATCTGCTGCCAATATTTCCTTGGCCAATGTTGGGATCTGTTGCTCATGTCTGCAATTCTGTGCTAGGCTTTTGTCCATGGTGCTACTAATGCTGTAGGTTCCTATGAATGAGGTCACAGGAGGGAGTAGGATTTATTTCCATTTGATCTTGCATCATCTCCCTGGGTCTTACAATCTTCCCCCTGCCCCCCTTCAGCAATATTCCCTGATCCCTGGGTGGGTGAACCTGAATATAGGTAGCCTGTTCATAGACTGAATATAGGTAGCCTGTAGACCCCTAATCTTCACAATTTGGCCATTCTGGTCTTTTGGCTTCCTGGTCTCCTGTTGCATGGGGGAGTTTCCTTAATGTGTGTTAAGAGGTAGTTAATGCCTTCTTGGGTCCTTGTTCTGTGATGCTTGGGGTATTGTAGATGTGTTACCTGGGCATGAGCCTTTTGCAGACAATATCTGGGTGTTTCCAGTTGTGGGAGTGGGTACTGTTTTCATGTGGAGCAAAACAAGCTTTTTTTCTGAGTGGTGTCTGGGATAATTGTCTGTAAATATAAGGATATTTCTTTTGTAGTTAGTAAAATGTTACCTTAGCCTAAGGACAAAATACTACTTTGTGGAATTGTCCAAGATCTATAATCCCTCCATTTGTGGGCATCTGGCTATGTTATCAATACCACACATGAGTTTCTTCCTACTGAGTGGGCTTTGGATCCAATTGGTTAGCCATTGATTTTCCTCAAGATAGAAGTACTTCTGCATCGATGTCATATCCTGTGCTGGTCACTGATGTGAATATATGGTCTTGAGGCTCATGTTGGACCACTGACTGATGATCTCCCTTCAGGGATGGTAGATTCCAGGTCAGATCCAGCTCCATTGCTCAAGACCTAGTCTCTGAAGTATGCATTGTCTTCAGCAATGGAATATTGCCTTCAGGTTCTGGGAGGCAAACAAGGGCTATGGTAATAGCCTGTGTAATTCTGGGAGACTCTTGCACTACCCAGGCCAATGACTCAAAGGCAGGTTTCTTCTGTCTGGTAATATTTCTTGATAGGCAGCCTTCATTTTCACATATGGACTCATGCAGAGCTCTTGCATGTGTAATTTATCAATAGATTGTTAGACCAGTATGATTCTGAGTTTTTTTTTTTTTACCATAGCAAGACATTAGTTATGTCTCCTCTTTCCCTTTACTTCCATGTCTCCTCTGAGACTTCTCCATTTATAATATTCCCATTTCTCCCTTAATACCGCCAGTTTCCTATGGCCCCACTTGTGTTGGGCTCTTCCCCCGCCTTTGTACCCCTTTTTCTTCTGTAACCCTTCCACTTCCTTCCCATTTAGATAACTGGATTTTATCCCTTTCTCCCTTAATAACACCTGTCACCTACCAGCCTTCTATCTCAGGTTCCCTCTTTCCCTTTATGTTCCTGATTCCTTTCATTTATGTAATTCCTGCAGGTGCATCTGGATAGATACTTACTTATAAGGATTTGGCGCTAGAATCCACAAATGAAGGACAACATATTTCATTTGATTTTTTTCAGAGTCAGGGTCACTTCAGTTAGCATAACAGGTTCTAGTTCCTTGTTGTAAATTGCCTTGCTGTATATCTTGTAGGATACTTCCAGTGTTTTCTTCTATCAGTTTCAGAATTTTAGGTTTTACATCGAGGTCTTTGATTCATTTGGAGTTCCCTTTTGTTCAATGTGAAGGATAAAGATCTAATTGAATTCTTGTACATTTGGAGGTCCAGTTTTGCCAACAACATTTGCTAAAAATGCTGTTTTGCCTCCAGTGAATGCTCTTGGCCCATTTATCAAGTATCAGGTGGGTAAAATTTCATGTACTCATATTCAGATCTTCAGTTATGTTTCGTTGATCTACTGGCCTATTTTTGTGCCAGTGCCATTGTTTCTATGATTATACCTCTAAGATACTTTGAAATCTGGTATAGTAATGCTCCCCTGGATTGCTCTTTGGACTCAGGGTTGTTTTGGCTATCTGAGATCTTTTATGCTTCCATATGGACTTATGGTGTTTTTCTAATTCTTTGAAGAATTCATAGGGATTTTGATGACTTGTGCTCTTTTCAAAGAGGTCTTAGACATACTTCAAACATAGGTCTTGGAAGAATATACCTGGAACTTACTTGGAAGGCTTGATCCTGAAATCTACTCTCATGGTATCAGAGGATACTATGCAAGCTGCTAAGGGAGAAAACCAATCAATGATCTGATCTTACCATGAAGCCCAATAACCACAACAATGACTGGCCAGAAAGCCATCTCTATTGGTACAGTACTGGCACTTTTGTTTGGGGGATAATTAACAACTGGCTAAGTAGAATTATAGCTTTCTCAGTGGTAGGGAACTCACTCAGTACTGTAAATTGTTGCCAGATACACATTTCTCAAGAGGTCATAGATCCTATAGAAAAACCCATTTTTTCATATCCTTAGACCAACATAATCTCTTACTGCATTCTAAATATGTACCCTTATATTTGCAGACAACTGTACTTCTCAGCCATCAAAGAAGACTTTCTTTTTTGCAACAGATTCCAAAATTCCACAATTTGACACTCAGAGAATGTTTGTAAGATTCCCTATTCTAAGTGACACATCTACAATGTAACCTCTACACCTAGACACAGGAAACACAGCAGAATCCAGGGGTGGGGGGTGCACATAGAGGACATGAATGCAATTCTCAACTCTCATTGGCAAAGCCCCCTGATGCATCATATGGTGAGAACCAGCAAGCCACAACTGCCAAAGTGCAAAGAATAAGAGACTGCATAGAACAAATGTAAGTATCCCTGTATAGGACATTCATGACAAAGCTCTGTCATGTGGAGCTCAGGGACCTTAAGGAACAGTAAGCAGATACATTGTAAGAGCCAGGGATGGTGAAATACCACAAGGAAATAGACTTTCCCAAGGAGCTGGGAACTTGTCCATTTGAATTTACAGCAATGGTGACAGCATGCAGAAGACCAATGCAAATTCAAACCAGAAAAAATTGCAGCATGAAAGGGGAGAAATGGGTAAGAAATCCCAAATTTTGCTGAGAATATATTGGCAACCTATGGCTACTGGGAGTAGAGGGGATGATTTTCTTTAAGGAGGTGACACTAATAACCAGACCAGTCTCCAGTGACTCTCACCAAAGAACATATGGTGACACAAACTTGGGTCAGTAGTTCTTAATATATATATATAATATATGTGTGTGTGTGTCTGTGTGTCAAAGAATGCATGAAATATTGTTGTCCTTCTGTAAAAGTTCATCCTCCACTTATGACTTAGCTGTTCTTGTTTTGTTTTGGTCTTTTTTTTTTTTTGAGCCTCCAGTGGATAGTTTATTTGTATTTCTGACAAAGTTTAATCTTAAAACATAACTTTGAATGTATTATTTCATATTTTATAGATATAATAATAATCTAAACCAAGAGAAATTCTTCTATTAGCAAGTTTGGAATTATAAATTGATGTATAATGTTTCTCTGTTACCAGTCCAATACTTATTATTACTGGCAAATGATATTTCAATTAGTTCATCCCTGAGATTTACTTAAATTAACTAAAGGTTGTAAATTATTTCCAAGAATTAAGTTGTAAAATCATTAATATGCTTTTCCAAGGGCTGCTTTTGATGCTCTTTATGATGTGCGATTGTTCCCATAGGGTTTTATATTGCAATGTCTAGGAAGAAAAAAATGCACTTATGTAATTGTGAAGGACAAAAATCCAGCTTTGGGTTTAATGCCTTGAAAAAGCAGCTGCATTTAATTAAGATTAATTTGCTTTCTCAGATACTGCTCTGTTTTAGTAATCCACCAACTTGCATAATTTTAAATCTTATAATTATATAAGTATTATATGTATCTTCACAGCTATATGATAAAATCATAAATAAATGTGCAAATTCTACTTAAATTTAGCTTCACACACATGTGTGTGTATGTGTGAAAGCAGTATACCTTAAAAGTCTTGATAAGGGGCTGGAGAGATGGATCAGCAGTTAAGAGCACTGACTGCTCTTGCAGAGGACCTGGGTTCAATTCCCAGCACCCACATGGCGGCCAAGAACCATCTTTAGCTCTAATTCCATGGAAATCTGACACCTTCTTCTGACCTCCACAACATTGCATGACACGGGTGCACCAACCTACATGCAGACTGTACACTCATACACATAAAAAAATAATAAATTAAAATTTTTTTAAAGTCTTGATAAATAATTCTGGATATATTGGCAGTTTTCTTTCTCCAAAATCTGTCAAATTTTTCATTATTTCTCTTATTTTTTATATTTAGAGATTTTTGTTTCATGTATATGTGCACGTGCCTCTATGAGTTTAGAGCCATCACATGTATGCTGGTGCCCAAAGAGGCCAGAAGAGCATGTTGGTTCCTTTGGAACTAGAGTTGCCAGTGTTGGTGAGCAGGTTGCTGGAAACTCTAACTGAATCCTAGTCATTTATAAAAGCAGTGAAATCTCTTAACTGGCTGAGCCATCATCACTCCAACCTCTCTACCTCTCCCTCTTTCTACTTTTTCACAGGCCTGTCTATGTAGTTCAGGCTGGACTGAAACTCTATGATCTGGTGGATCTAACAACTTTGGCTTCCGTGGATACCTGCACTAGTGTGCACATAAGCCCCACAGATATATACATATACACAAAATTTAAATAATTATAAATATTTTTAAAGAATGTTATTTTATCTTTCTATACATGTATACATGTGTGAGGATGCATGTGTGTGGGAACATGTGCAAGCATGCAAGTGTACATGTGGAACTCAAAGGCCCATTCAAAGTGTCATCCTCAGGAGCACTGTTTATCTCTTTAAGGTAGGATAATTTGATTAAAGCTCATTACTTGGGCTCGATTGGCTGACTAAATCCAAGGAATCATTTACATCACATTGTTAATTGAGTTCCAAAGACTCTTACTCAGGTCCTCATGTTTATGAGGAAAACGTTTTCTATTTGTGTATCTTAAAATTAATCAAAACAGAAAATTTAGAGATCTTGGAAGTCTGATCCTTCTTTTGTAAGTCATCTATCAGTGAACACCTTAAAAGCATAACTTGATTTTTCTGTACATGTGTGTTCATCAGATGATCTCAGGGCAAAATAAAACAAATGATCTTCGCTCGTTTTATTTTGAGGACTGCAAACACTTTAAGATATTGTGGGATGGACTTTTTCTTCTTTGAAATGTGCTTACTGCTTACCACCTGACAGATTGCATACTTAAAGGAGGAGCCTGGGGCAAGACCAAGCCTGCAACTTGCAGGCCTGCCCAATGGTCCCTCTCAGGAGGTGCAGGAGATTTTGGAACTCTTGGACTTTGGGGGACAGGGAGTATATGAAAGTTTCCACCACATGAGTCTCTCTCTCTCTCTCTCTCTCTCTCTCTCTCTCTCTCTCTCTCTCCCTCTCTCTCCCTCTCTTATATCCCTTTGACCAACATAAGGATCAGAGGGCAAGGGTGGCTCAGGAAATCTGGGTGGCCATGTTTGGAACATGGGACCCAGCTGTGGCTGCATGCTTGGCTTAAGTGAGTGTGTGTTTCTTTGCCATTATTTTGTAAGCAGCCTATTAAAATTCTCTAGATTTAGCTGAGATTAGAGAGCTCTCTACTTGCATTGCCTTAAGTCCTGTGGGAAACCTGAAAGTGGAGGAGAAGGCAGGCAGGTCTCCAGGGAGCTGTGCGCGTAACTGCGCATATGGGTGCCCTAGACCTGGAAGGAAAGTTTCTCTGCTTCAGACATAGTTCAGAAGATAATCCAAAGGAATGATTGCTTGAAATGCTTTTTATTGAAAGGCGTATAATTTTAATGGCAAGAAAGTTTGTCATTTTAATATAATACATTACATAGCCGTATGATACAAAGCAAATATTATTGGATCCAGACGAGCTAGAGCTCATTATAGCTTTATTACTGACCTTTTGTGTATTTCATATACATCTTAATCAAATTTACTCCCATCCCCACACTCTTTATCTACCCCAACAGATGACAGGTATTCAGTCATGTTCACTATGTTCCTATCTGGTCAGAATTTGTAATCCTGGGTATGGTGGCTAGCCTGGTCTACAGAGTGAGTTCCAGGACAACTTTCCTTTTCAAGACCAGACAAAAAAAAAGAACTTATATTCAGAAGTCCCTCAACACAAGTCCAACCACTAGAGTCTAGTCAGCCTATGTCACTCCACTTATGAAATATTATTCTCTCTCACCCTACAGCAATCATTAACTAATAGTTCCTTGGCTGGGGATGGGCCTTCTGCCCATTTCCGTATTCTATGCTGTTTATTCTCTGATTGAGTCAGCCTGAGTCTTGTGCATGCTGTTACCATTATAGCAAGTTTAAGACCAAGTTCCCGGATGTCTGAAAAACTAAGTTTTCTTATGTTCATGCAGCAGCCCTGACTCTTACAATCTTTCCACCCACTTTCAAAAATGTTTCCTGAGCTGCAGATGATTGAGGTTTAATATAGGAGTCCTATCCAGGGACACCAGGTCGAAAGTTTCTTATTCTCTAAAACTTGGCCAGTTGTGGCCTTCTGTGTACATCCAACTCTGTTCTATGAAGAAGCTTCACTGGTGAGAGCTGAAGGATGCGTTAGTGTTCTCTATACCCCCCTTTCCGGCTATGTTCCATGAGCCTTAGGTGTAGAAGTTGCAATGTAGATGGGTCACTTAGAATTGGACAGCTGTAAAGCCTAACAGCCACAATGACTGAGAGAGCAAACTATCTCTATTAGTGCATTAGTGACAATTTTACTAAGGTGTAATCAACACCTATCTCACTGAACTTGAAGCCCTCTCAAGGGGAAGGAACTCACGGCACTATAAATATATCCAAATACATAGAGCTGGAGAGGCCATAGATCCCAAAGAATATCCTATCTCTGTCATATCTCTAGAGAAATTAATTTTTTTACTGTATGCTAAATATGGATCCTTATATTTACAGACAAGTGTATTTTATATCATTTCTCAAAGAAGCTACTTTTTACAACATACAGAAGCTATTACAGAGTTCCACAACTGGTCACACACAGTTCATTATTATTTAAATATACAAATGGACTTTTTATTTCAAATTACTCAAAGAAATGTAGATGTTTCAAGAAATGGCTACTACAATCAGCAAAGTTGTTTACATAATAAAAATGGCACTGTAAAAGATGTTCCTGTACTTTCATGATTCTGAGATAGAACATTTATTGAATTAAACAAATTTATGTGAATTAAAGATAAATTTTCATACTTACTCAATATTTAATATTATGAATGTGAGTAAGCTGGTAATTATAATTAATAGTGCACAATTTTCTATCTTATTTTCCATATAAATTTACTCTGTTAAAATCCAACCTTAAGCATTTATATGCATATGCATGTGATATCTTTCAAAATTCTCTAAGAGTCATCCACTGATTGCAATTGCTTTTTTTGTTTGTTTGTTTGGGTTTTTTTTTTTTTTTGGTTTTTTGGTCTTTTCAAGACAGGGCCTCCCTGTAGCCCCAGATGGCCTGCAACTCACTCTGTAGACCAGGCAGGCCTTGAACTCACAAAGATCTGCCTGCCTCTGCCTCCCAAGTGCTAGGATTAAAGGCATGCACAACCACGCCTGGCTGCATGGTGTTTTTATAAGCTCTTTAAGCATGATTCAATAAATAGAAGTCTATTTCAATTTTATTTTTTATTTATTTTTTTTTAAATTTTTTTTTATTGTATTTATTATTTTTTTTAACAAATCTAGACCCGTGTTCCCGCTCATTCCCCACCCCGTCAGAGCTCGTGCATTCTGCCCAAAATGCTTTCCATCTCTTAGTCTTTCTCAATATTTTCGATGGGGACGTTGATGTTTTTAGCAGAAGTTTCACTGTTTCAGTCAGTTACTTTTGATGCAGTCCTTTCTGTCTGTTGTTGTTGTTTCCAACTGCATGTAGGTCCAACTGCTTTGTACAGAAGCTCAGGGGGCCCCACACAAAAAAATACTTACAACTGGCGTAATTGGTGTTAGCAATCACAGATGAGGGATACCATTCGTCCGTTTGTTTGGGTTTTTCTGGGACTGTGGTTACTTCACTCAGCATGGATGTCCTCTAGCTCCAGCCATTTTCCTGCAAAGCTCGTGATGTCGTCTTGCTTTACTGCTGCAATAGAACTCCATTGTGTAGATGTACCACGATTTTCCTATCCTTCGTCAGTTGAGGGGCATTTTAGGTTGGTTCCACGCTCTTTGCTATTGTGAAGAGAGCTGAAATAAACATGGCCGTGCATGTATCTCTGTGTGGGTAAGTGCCTTGAGGGTACATGCCCAAGGAGTGGTATGGTGGTCAGTGGTACAAGGTCATTCCGATCTTTTAAGGGTTTCTCAACACTGCTTTCCCATAGGTGCTGTACGAGCTTGACATTCCCACCAGCAGGAATGAGTGTTCCCCTTTCCCCACAACCTCTCCAGACTTGGTATCATGTTCCTTGATCCTAGCCAGCTTACTGGATGAAGATGATATCTTAAAGTGGTTTTGATTCATTTCCTTAATGATAGATGATTTTGAGCAGTTCTTGAGGTGTTTCTCAGACTCTCTATTCGCGCTTGTGAAGTCTCTGTTCAGTTCTTTGCTCCATCTATTGGAGCGGGTCGTTTGTTTTCTTTTTTCTTGTTTTTTGAGTAGTTTATTATTCTGGAAATCAATGCTTTGTCAGATGTATCTGCAGTGAAGGTTTCCCTCCCACTCTGTGGGTTTTTTCATTTCCTTGGTATTGTTTCTTTTGATGTACAGAAGCTTTTTGAGTTTATGAGGTCCCATTGTCAATTGTCAACCTTTAATTCTTGTGCAGCTGCTGTCTGATTTAGAAGTCTTTTCTAGCCTATGTCTTGTAGTCTGCTGCAATTTTCTTCTGTGCACCTTCAGAGTTTGGGGTTTCACGTTGAGGTCTTTAATCATCTGGAGTTGACTTTGTACAGGGCGAGAGGTAGGGTTTAATTTCATTCTTCTACAGTGGTGATCCAGTTTTGCCAACACCACTTTGCTGAAGAGATCTGTCTTTTCTCCATTGTGGTTTCTTGGCCCCCTTGTCAAATATGAGATGGCTGAAATTATATGTGCTCAGATTTGGATCTTCGGTTTTGTTCCATTGGTCACAGGTCTGTTTTTGTCCAGTACCAAGGTGTATTTTTTATGACTATAGCCCGTAGGTATAGTTTAAAATCTGGTATATGAATCCTCTGTGATAGCTCTTTTCACCCAGGATTGTTTGGCTATTCGGGTCTTTTGTTTCTCCAATTGAATTTAAGAAACTTTTGTTTCCAAGCCTGTCGAGAAACTCTGGGGATGTTTGATTGGGATTGCATTAATCTATGACGAGTTTTGGTAAATGGACATTTTTACAAATGTTAATTTTCCCCAATCCATGAGCATGGGAGTTTTTCCATCTTCCTTGAGGTCTCTTTCAATTTCTTTCTTTAAGGGGTTTAAAATTTTTTTGTTGTAGAGTTTGGTTCTTTGGTGTCATTTGTTAGGTTTGTTCTAGGTATCTTAATTGTTTGTTGAGGCATATTGTGAGTGGGAGGTTCCTTTGAATTCTTTCCTCCAGTTGCTTTGTTCTTGGTTAAAGAAGGCCATTGATTGTCTAGGTTAAGTTTGTATTCTGCCACTTTGCTGAGCTGATCGTTTTCAAGGAGTTTTCTGGTGGAGTTTTTTTTGCATTCTTAAGTAAACAATCATATCTACCAGCAAATAAGGGAAGTTTGTGAATTCCCTCTTTCCAATTATGTATTCCTGTAATTTCCTTTTTCTTGCTTATTTGCTCTGCAAGTGTTTATAAGCACTTAAAATATTTGAAGAGAAAAA
The DNA here is from genome assembly GCA_009823505.1 of Rhizomys pruinosus. Classification (NCBI taxonomy): domain Eukaryota; kingdom Metazoa; phylum Chordata; class Mammalia; order Rodentia; family Spalacidae; genus Rhizomys; species Rhizomys pruinosus. The sequence continues at coordinate 121,048 of VZQC01000084.1, read as the reverse complement.
AGTTTGTTAGGGGGACTGGTGAGTTCCCTTGGGGTAGGAAATAAGGGGGGGCACTTGCGGTTCCTCCTTAGGAATGTACCGATCATCCCCATTTAGGATGATATTGGCTGTGGGTTTCCTGTATATGGCTTTAATTACAATTGAGGAATGATCCCTCTCAATCCAATTCCTTCTAGGACTTTAAGACATAGGGATGCTGATTTTTGTCAAAGGCTTTTTTTCAGCATCAATTGCGATGGATGGTGTGGTTTTTGGTCTTTGATTCCGTTTATGTGTTTTGAGATGTTATAATATAAAAATTTTCGTTATTCGTTAACGCATACCCTGCAATCTCTGGGTATGAATGCCACACTTGGTCATGGATGGAATGATCTTCTTGATGTGGGTCTGTAGGCGATTTGCCAAGTACGATGTTTAGAATTTTGGCCTGTGTTCATGAGGGAGATGCGTCTATATATCTCCTTTTTGGTTGTATCTTTGCCTGGTTTTGGTAATTAGAGTGATGTTGGCTTCATAGAAGGAATTTGTTGGGGAGTTTCCCTCTGATTGAGACTTCTAAACAGTTTCAGAAAGATGGTTGTAGGTCCTTTTTGAGAAATGTTTTATAAATTATGCCTGTGAAACCGTCTGGGCCTGGGCTTTTTTAGTTGGAGTTTCTATTACATCCTCTTTTCTTCATATGTTATGGTCTGTTTAAGCTGCTGGTCTCTCTTGGCAAGCTTTGGTGGTCCCAGTTTCAGTATTTATCCATTTCTTCTAGATGTTTCAAACTTGGTAGAATATATAGGTTCTTGTAATATTCCATAATAATTTTCCTTGATCTTTTCCCTTGGCCTTGTGATAATTCCCCTTTTCATCACAGATTGGTATTGATTTGGGAGTTGTTCCTTCTTTCGTTTTTGTTAACTGGGCTAGAGGTCTGTCTATCTTGTTATATTCTGTTCAAAGAACCAACCCTTTTGGACTTCATGATTTTTTGTATTGTTTTCTTTGGTTCTATTTCATTGATTTCTGCTCTGATTTTGTTATTTCTCCCTGTCTGTGCGTTTGGGTTCAATCTAGTTTTGCGCTCTCAAGTGCTTTTAGCTGTGTGTTAGATATTGCACTGTGCTCTTTCTGTTTTTCTAATGTAGGCACCCAGGGCTATAAATTCCACTCTTAAGTGAATGCTTTTAAGGTATCCATAATTTTGTTGTTTGTATTGTCATGTCATTCAGTTCTCCAGGAACTGTTTTTATTTCTTTCTTATACTCTTCCTTGACCCCATTCATTATTCAAGAGTGGTGTTTTGTTTAGTCTCCATGTGTTCTTGTAGGCAGGAAAAAGGGGGGGCCTTTGTCTGTGTTGATGTTGAGCTTCATTGCACTGTGTCTGCAGGAGCATGAAATTATTTAATCTTTTGTATTTGTAGAGGTTTCTTCTGTGTCCCAGGATGTGGTCAATTTTTGGAGAATGTTTCCGTGGGGTGCTGAGTAGAAAGTGTATTCTCTGGTATTAGGATGGAATGGTTCGTAGAGGTCTATGAGGGCCATTTGAGTGTATCATGAAGAATCGTTCATTTCAGATGTCTCTCGTTTATTTTTTGTCCTGTTGACCCTATCGAAGTTACTAGTGGGGTATTGAATTCTCCCACTTTGAGTGTGCTGGGTTAGTCTGTGACTTGTGGGTCCTGGAGAATTTGTCTTTATAAAAGTTTTGGTGCACAGAATTTAGGGGTATATAGTTGCATACATTGTGAAATCTTCTTGGTGGATTGTTCCTTTGAATAAAATGTAATGGCTTTCTTTGTCTCTTCGATTTCTTTAACTTGGAAGTCTATTTTATCCGATATTATAATAGCAACAACCTGCTTCTTTTTGGTACCATTTGCTTGGAATATTTTTTTGTTCCATCCCTTCCACTTTAAGGTAGTGCCTGTCATCTGAAGTAAGATGTGTTTCTTGCAGACAGCATATCATGATTCTGTTTCCTATCGAGTCTCAGTCTATTCCTTTTATTGGGGAATATTAGTCCATTATATTTAAGGTTACTGTGATAGGTTTGTGTTGCTTCCCCCTTTTGCCTTTATAGTCCATACTGCGGTTTTTTGATTTAGTTTCTATTCTTCCTGAAGTTATGCTTTTTATTGATTTTTCCTTCTAGTTTCCTGGGTTGGTTGCCTCCTTTTCTATCTGTTCTTCTGGGATTGCTTCAAGTATTCTGCTAGGTTGGTTTTCCGGCATGTATTCTTTCAAGTTGTTTATGTCATGGAAGATTTTCCTCCTCCTTCCACTATGATTGACATTTTTTTTGCTGGGTATAGTAACCTTGGGCTGGCATCCATTGTCCCTCAACACTGGGAATGCTTTGCTCCAGGCTCTTCTTGCCTCATAGTTTGCTGTGAGAAGTCCGTTGTTATTCTGATAGGTTCCCTTATAGGTTCATCTTGTTGTTTTCTCTTGTCGCTTTAAAGAATTTTCTCTTTGTTTTTGGTGTCCAGCATTTTGACTATGATGTGGCGTGGAGAATTTCTTTTCTGATCTTGTCTGTTTGGAGTTCTTATGTGCGTCTTGTATTGTGTATTGTTTGTCCTTTTTTGTTTGAATTTGTTTTCATCTATTATTCTGTTGAAGATCTGAGCAATACCATTTCTCTTGGATTCTTCTCCTTCCTCATTCCTATGATGCGGAGTTTGATCTTTTCATAGTGTCGCACAGCTCCTGGGTTGTTTCCATTTTTGTGTACTTTTTGAAATTTTTCATAATCTTTCCTGAGGTTTTTATTTGTTTTCTGGTGTTGTCCTCCAGGTCTGATATTCTTGTTCTTCTTCCTCCCATTTCTGCTTCTGAGGCTTTTTTCATTCTCTTCCTCTTGATGGAATGAGTGTTTGATTTCCTTTTCCATTTCTCTTCTGATTTCTTTAGTGTTTCTATTCTTTTTGGAGCTTCTCGATCTCTTTTGTAGCTATTCTCTTGTTTGCTGGTTGGTTTCTTTTTTCTTTTTCAGCATGGGATCTTTTCAGTGTTTCTAACACTTCCTCTTCCGAGAGTTGTCATTCTCTCTCCCCCCACCGCCCCCCCCCCCCCTCTCGTGTCCTCATTCTCTTTTCTTAGTTCTTTAATTTGTTCTTTATGATTTTGTAGTTTCTTAAGTATGTTCCCAATTGTGTTTCTGATGTCTGTGTCCTGGGGCATCCCCGGGGGGATCCCACTGCATGAGTCTTCCATAGGTTTGGTAAAGCTTGGCGTGGGGATTATCCTGCACCTTTCCATGTGTAATGTTCTTCTTCGTGATCCTGGCATATGGGCTTTCCCTTGCCTGTATTCCAATGTGAGTCCGGAATGCCTCTTCACTGTGTTGAAGGCGTGCTTTGCTTGCCACTTCAGATCCTTCTTCGTAATCTCAGTTGGGGGGGGGGGCGGCTCTTCAGCCCCGCGCGCCCGGCACCTGCCGCTGGGCTCAAGAGATCTCAAATCTCTAGAAGTCTATTTCAATTTTAGAGACTAATAGTAATATATTCTACATGTATGTTACTCTGGATCAGCTATCTCTCAATTTCTTATTTTATTTTTTAAATTTTCTGGTGCTATTAACTGTTTTTATAAAAGCACTGTGTACAATTTAATGTGTTTTCAGTTAAACTTCATAAAATCAAAATCAAAATCTTAAATTTTGGTCAAATTTATATTCTCGCGAGGTCAGAATGGCTACCCTTCAAAAACCTGTAATTAGAGGTATTATATGGTATAGCTATGCCTCTTCTGGATATAATATATGCATCATAGTAAGAAAATCCAGGGCAAAGTCACTCACTTCTTGCGAAGCAAAAGAAAATAACGAAAGAGCTAAGGGTCTCACAATCTTCTCAGGAGCACAGACTGAGTTACCTAAGGCCCTTCTACATTGGCCTCCCTTTTGAGTCTTCTATTCCCTCCCATCAGACAATGATTTTACCACATAGCTTTTGAGAAACAGTAAAAAGATCACAGCTGTAGCAAATATTTTCCAATTGTGAGATTTGAATTCCCAAGCTAATTTTTATTTGAGGTAATAAGAAAAATGAAATCAAACAACACTAACAATAAATTTTCACTAAATAAGTTCATATTGTGCCAAGAATCAGGGGAAATAATAAGTATGCATAGAAGTTTGGTAAATTCATGTGTAGTTCACTTCTATGAGATCTAGATAAAGGCCTGAACATTTGCTTTCATTAAAATTAAATACCTCAGCATATAATTCCTTGAGTTTTAAAAAGTTGTGTCACCAGGAAACACTTGCAAACAGTTTACTATATCAAATGTCATAAATTGAAAATCTGAAATACATTTTCTGAAATGCAGAGATACTGTAAAAAGACAATTGAGAAGAATATAAAAGAAAAGGTCTTTCCACATACGTATGACTCTATTACAACATAATTCTGCCAGTTAGAAAGCTTGTCCTCTCACGTGAAATGAGATGGGGAGGGAGGGAGTGATAGGGGACACATTTCATTGATCCACAGAGAAGTTTCAATTAGATTCCTCAAAGCTTCTAAAAAAAATCCCCAAATCTTCATATAGTTGCAACATCAGTAAAGGAATTTATTATTTTTTTTTCATGATAGAAACTAGGACCCTTTAGAAACTAGGAAAAAATCGGCAATAAAACTGTAAGTTAGCTTTCCGTGGTTTGTTTTCTTGTTTGTTTTCTTTTCTTGTGACTGCTTCACATTGTACTCAGGCTGTGCTGGGACACGTGACAATCTTCTTGGTTTATCCCCCCTCAGGCTATGATGGTGCTTCAATGCTCAGCTCTTAAAACTGCAATGTGGTTCTTACCTATGCTTTTCTGTGAGATATATTTTTCCATATTTAAATCACCAAAATTACTACAGCCTAAAATAACGAGAAGTTTCGTGTTTTTCCCTTACCTATTTTATTTATTTGTATGTCATTGTGTTTCCATTATGGAAAGGTATACCATCAGTGTGTCTCTACAGAGCCTTGATTTATTGTCAATATTTTATCTTTGATAAAAAGAAAATGGAGACTGGAGAGAAGAGCATCAGATGCTGCTGCAGAGGACCCAGGTTCAATATCCAGCAGCCACATGGCGGTTAACAACCTTCTTAACTCCAGTTCAAGGGGAATCCAAGGTGGACGCCATCTCCTGACCTCTGCCAGCATTGAACAACACAGGTGAGCTTACACACATGCAGGAAAAACATTAATTCATACACATAAAATAAAAAGTAACAAAATATTTTTAAAAAAACAAACGTGCTGGAAACGGATTGCTCAAAATTTTCAAGAGAAAGTAAACAAGTTGACAGAAAAACCTTCAGATTGAGAAAAGAAATCCAAGCACATAATTTACATGAAAATATTTAATTTGTAATAGAAAGCTTTAATCCTAGCACTCAGGAAGCAGAGGCAGGCGGATCTTTGTGAGTTCAAGGCAAGCCTGGTCTACAGAGTGAGTTCCAGGCCAGCTGGGGCTAAGGGCAAACCTGTCTCAAAAAACCAAAAAAAAAAAAAAAGAAAAAAAGAAAGAAAAGAAAATCATAGTAAGAGTAAATATTGATTCATGACCACTGTGGGCAGAAACTATCTCATTAATTATATAATATTATTATGTTATTTGACTTATATAATCACCTCTTACAGACAGTGTTCCTTTCCTTCACCAGTGTGGTAAGTCATGGCAAAGTAGGTTAGAACATCATTCACATTTACTGAGCACAGACAGCACTGTGAATGTTGAAAAATAATGTGCATGTTTCATATTATTTTATCCTTTTTGTCTTTGTCTTATTTAGATATGCATTTTATGAAGATTTCTTTATGAAATACACAGAGGATATCAAGTGAAAAGAGACATTGACGTTGGTCATTCAATTCTCTGTCATTTAGACTCTGGAGTTCCCACGTGACTGCATAAGAGTAAGGAAAACCTGACCAGCTGCAGACAGCATACTGGCTGTGAAAGTGCCAGGGGCTCATCACATTATTACATTAGAAAACATGTTGGAAAACAAAGCTCGAATTGTGATTTATATTAGCCATAATAGAAAGTTACAAAAATAGATATTTCTTTAGGAAAATTGGGAAAAGTTCAAAAGTACATAATTATACATATCTACATGGATATATTTGATTTTTCTGTTGATGTTCATTGTGAAGTAGGTTGATATTTGGTATGACCAATTTAGTTTTGGTAAGCCATGAAGTAGCTTCTTACTTTTTAAAAATAATTTCCTCAAACCAAGTGAACTTAGGAAATTCTCAGAATTATAATTCTATCCGTTCAATAGTTTACTTTTTATATGATATAATAAATTTATTTATAACAAAATGGGAATTTTTTTATTAAACCTGCTGCTCTTTTCTTCTGTTTGAAGAATTTTTCAGCTCAATAATGTTGAGTAACTATTTTCATTCCAACCACTTTCCTCATTTCATTTGACCCATTAGGAAGGAAATCAACACCCCGTTTAATATAATTTTCACACAAGCCACATGTTTGTACACATGCTAACATTTCCATTGTTTATGCACAAATGTTACTAATTATCTAGTAATTTCTAATTTTCCTTTAGCAAAGTGATTATACTATTCATCTTTCATTATATTCCCTTGATAACCAGTACCATCAAGAATTAACCCATTTGGGTTTCTCCTTTAGGATGCTTTATGAAGTGGTATTAATGAATTGCAAAATAAATTGTAATTGTACTCAGATATGATGTGTATTTTTTCAGAGTTAACTATGATTTTTACTGGCAAGCTTTTTTCACCAAAAAAAAAAAAAAATGGATATATCTTTTGGGGGGGCTCACTTTATTCTTTTTTAGTTTTTATTGAGCACATTTCCTACAACATTTCTTAATCAAATTTAGACTCATTCCCCCATTCATGCCCACCCCTCATGTCCCCCTCCCCCTATCAGAGCTCATGGATTCTGTCATACACAAGTCCTGTCTTGCATCTAATTTTCTCAGTTTTTTTATAACCTTTTCAGTTCACAGGTGTACTGTTTTGGTTAGTTCTTTGAATAGGTTTTCCTCTCTTGTTTTGTTCCCATTTGATTTTATATTATTCCAAAATATGCATATATACACTACACACATAAATCAAAATTACAAAATCTGAAAGTAAACTACAGGTTAACTCCAAAGCACAATTTAAGATTCACATTTTAACGGTAAAGTTGCATGCAGGTAAAAAGAAGTATAACATTACATTTTCTCTTTTTTTTTAGAATATGAATATGAATATGCCTATATTATAGCACACACCATAGGATTACATAAGGATAAATTATGAATGGTTGTAGCATGTATCAATAAAAAGAAACTATTATTTTACAAAATATTTTAACTGTTACATATAATCTTTTTTTTTTTTTTTTTCACCAAAGGATGCCATGTTTTCCCCAAGGAAGTGCTTGACAAACCCAAACAACCATCAATCCTGCCCCTGTGCTCCACACTGGGGTCCTTCCTACCCCCAATTGTCACCCCAATGAGATCCATCAAGTCGGTGTCCTGTCTTGATCTTCCTGCACTGGCCTCCATGACATAGCATGGGTAGTCAAACAATGGCAGTCTACACTCTGAAGAAGCTGAAATCTCAGTAGCCACTCAGTCTATAAGCTGACATTGAAGGTTGGAAGGATTCTCAAGTTTTATATCTGAAATACAATTTCTCAGACCTTATTGATTATTTCTGGTTATACTTTCCTTTTGAATGCTTAAGGCCACACAGTCAGCCCAGATTAACCAAGGTTTCTATTTTCTCAAGGTCAGTTGAGGATCTGGTCCTCAAGGGTCACTTAGGTTTTTGTTTTTTTTTTTTTTTTTTTTGGGGGGGGGAGTCCCTAGCTCCTTTTGGTTTTTCAAATACCAGTTCCATCTACTCGAGGACAAAGTTAGGTCTTGCTAGACCAGGCTTCCTTTTCTGAAGCATGAGCAGACTTTCTTCTTTATAGGGTGGACATGGGCTGGAGTCCCATTAGTGGATCTTCAAGACCTCCCTGCACAGGAAGACTGGTGACTCACATTTGCAGGACATTACAGGAGATGCCCCTATGCATATTCCCCTGAGACTTAGTTGACCTCTGAGGGCAAGGAACAAAGTTATTCCTTAGGTCCCTCAGCCAATTTGGTATGGGTATTAAGTATGGTCATTAAGCACCCAGAAAAGCTAAGATACACCTGCCTGATACATCAGGCCTATATTAAAATTGTATCTTCTGGAAAACAGACTGTGTGTTATTTCCATATCATATTTCTTGATTCACCTTTCTCCATTTTAACTTCATGTTACATTATAATATGTATACATGTCCACCATCATATGTCAAAAATCCATAGTCTGAAGATAAATGATGTGTTAGTTCTAGGACCTGTCTAGGGATTCATAATATAAGAGCATGGTTGAGTTAAGATTGTGAGGAATATAGCATTAATGTTACTCAATTTGCCTTACAACTAGGTACTTGGTGCTAGCATCTACAGATAAGGGATACCATTCATCTTTTTCTTTTTCTGAGACTGTGTTACTTCACTTACATAATATCTTCTAGTTTCATCCATTTACCTGCAAATTTTATGATATCATCTTTCTTTACCACTGCATAGATCTCCACTGTGTAGATGTACCACATTTTCTCTATCCACTCATCGGTTGAAGGGCACTTGGGTTGGTTCCAGCTTTCGCTGTTGTGAAATAGAGCTTCAATAAACATGGCTGTACATGTATTTTTGCGGTAGAATGTGTCTTGTGGGTATATACCCAGAAGTGGTATGGTTGGGTCAGGTGGTAGGCTCATTCCGATTCTTTTAAGGGTTATCCACACTGCCTTCCATAATGGTTGTATGAGTTTGCATTCCCACCAACAGCGAATGAGTGTTCCCCTTTCCCCACAACCTCTCCATTTGTTTTCCTGATCTTAGCCAGCCTTATCGGAGTGAGATGATATCTTAAAGTGGTTTTGATTTTCATTTCCTTAATTATTAGAGATGTTGAACAGTTTTTAAGATGTTTCTCTGCCATCTCTATTTTTTCACTTGTGAAGTCTCTGTTCAGCTCTTTACTCCGTCTTTTGAGTGAGTCATTTGTTTTCTTACTTGTTTGTTTTTTGAGTAGTTTATGTATTCTGGAGGTTAGTGCTGTCAGATGTATCAGCAGTAAAGGTTTCCTCCCACTCTGTGGGTTTTTTCTTCACTTCCCTGATTATTTCTTTTGCTGTACAGGAGCTTTTGAGTTTTATAAGGACTCACTTGTGACTTGTCGACCTTGTTACCTGTGCAGCTGCTGTCTGATTTAGAAAGTCTTGTAGGTTGCTGCCAACTTTTTCTTCTATCACCTTCAGAGTTTGGGGTTTCACGTTGAGGTTTCATTTGGAGTTGATTTTTGTACAGGGTGAGAGGTAGGAGTTTAATTTTATTCTTCTGCAAGTGCTGATCCAGTTTTGCCAACACCATTTGATGAAGATGCTGTCTTTCCTCCATTGAGTCTTTTTGGCCCCCTTGTCAAATATGAGGTGGCTAAAATTGTATGTGCTCAGGTTTGGATCATCAGTTTTGTTCCATTGGTCTATGGGTCTGCTTTTCTGCCAGTACCAAGCTGTTTTTATGACTATATCCCTGTAATGTCGTAGCCAGAATGCTGAGAATTACCCATGTGCAGAGCTTGTCCCTCATCAACCTAACCTGCCCTGGGCAGGTAAGACCATACAAGCAGCTGAGTAGCAAACCTGGGCCAATCACAAGGTGACAAGACACTCTACTAAGAGGAGAGCAGGAATGCAAACAGTACATAAACCTTAACCCTGCCCCTGACAGCTCACCCTCTGTCTCCGTTCACTCGATTCCCAGTGCCTGTGTCTTGACTCTGTGACTCTCACCCCCTTTTTCACGGTTAGACCACAATATTCCCCAGCAGGCCTGGGGGATTGTTTACATCTGGATCCCAACATGGTTTTTTGACCCTTGGTGCTGGCCAGGCACCCCTTCCTTGATCGGTGAGTAGGCCCCCTTTCGTGTTCTTTGTTTTCTGGCCAGTGTTAGGGTGAGTGCCTGGCCCCCACCCCTCCCAACCAGCCTTTCCTTCCCTCTACTTTAGTTTTCTGTGCTTGCCCTTGGCTAGGGATGTACATTCCTGCACTGCTGCTTTGCTGTTTCTTCCCTCTAACACTTAACCTCCCTTCCCATTTCCTGCCCTCATGAGGAACATCCCTCCCCATGTTCGGGAACCACTGACAGCTGCCCTTAAGGCTCTCCTCCAGACACGTGGCCTTAAAGTGAAATCTTAACACTTGGATCATTTTGGGAGGAGGCCATAAGCATTGCCCCCATTGGATTACTCCTGAAAACATTTGGGATCCCTCCATCTGGATGAGGATCCTTTAACTTTCTCATAAGCGTGAGGTTTCATTCAGCATCCTCCCCCCTGCTCCATTTGTCCCCATCCTCCTAGCCATTATCACTAGCCTTAAAGGCTCCTCCACTGAGGAAGTCCTTCATGAGCATAGCTTTGCCTGCCACAAAAATGCTGAGGAAAAGTTGGCCCTGCCTTGTGTCCCCGATTTTGAAGGCCGTGAGGAGACTAAGCACCCCCCCACCTTCTGCCTACCCCAATGGCCCCCTCATCCCCACCCAAACCCCCTGCTAAGGCCCACTGTTCTCCACCTATCTGTCCCTGCAGGGAGATGACCCCTCCGCCCTTCCTGCTCCCAAACTTCCGCACCCTAACAATCCCTTTCTGCATACCAACCCCACCCTACATGCCTTCCCAGTCAATGTAGGGCCTAATGCCGCCATTCAACCTTGGATCCCCATCGAGCTGCCTGACCTTTCCCTCATGAGGAAGGCAGTGCGAGAGTCAGACCCTGACTCCCGTTGCTTCAAACAGTTCCTCGCCCAGTGGGTCATTAATCTCCAAACACATTATGACTGGTATACTCTACTTAAAGCCTGCCTGGATCCATGTGCTTTCCTTCAATGGAGGGCTGTGAATGATGACATGGCTGAAGGCTAGGCCTATACTAATATTCAATATCAACTTCCTATTACCTTAGCTATGCTTACTGGCTGTGGCAACTTCACTGATCTCATGAGTCAGTCTCTTATTGGAATCCCACAATACTTTGATCAGGTTAAAAATATGGCCTTCAAAGTCTTAAATCTTGTACTCCTCAAAAATCTGACTCCTACTTTCGAAACAGTACAATATGATGGGTAGAATATCTCAGACATCCTCACTAGGGTCACTGAGGCAGTAGACCGCTACACCCCCCCTGGCCCAGCACATGATGCCCTGGTTAAGGAACTTGTCTGGGAGGGTATGAACTCTCAATGCCATAATGCCATCACCCCTGTGCACATGAAAATCTCCATAAATGGTTCATTGCCACTTGTGACCTTAACCTGGCAACAGCTCCCTTTGATGTCTTGACTGCCTCTATTCAGGACTTATCCCTCTGCCAGGGCTCTTCCAACCCACCTACGTTTTGGGGCTGAAGCAAACAGGACCATTTACACTGTTCCTGCCCCGGTCCCAAAATTAGGCCCAAGACTCCTTGTCCCAAATGTAAAAAAGGTTTTCACTGGGCCAAGGACTGCAGATCCATGCCCTCGGGTTCTTTAAAATCCTCTCCAGGCACTCCTCATCCCCGGAAGTAAGAGGGACCCCTCGTCAAGTCCTCTGGACTATCCTCATTTATGGCCACCCCCTGAGATGTCCATTAAATTGGACGGCTTCCCCATTAAAGGGATCATGGACACTGAAGCAGATGTCACCATTATCACCTCCAGTGATACTGCCCCCTTCTCTACTTGGAGGTTGACACCTGGGCCCCTCATTAAAGGGGTTGGTGGGCAGCAACCCGCTAAACAAACTATCAGTGGAGTGGTATGGGAAGATTATTATAGTAATTCGGTACCATTCAAGCCCCTCATTGCCGACATCCCACCCCCCCACCCCCCTGGGAAGGGACATCTTATTCAGTATGGGCGCCGTCCTTACTACGGATGATAGCGCCCTGTTGGAGGATGTCATAGGCAAGGATAGGAGCAGGTACTCAGGCAGGGACAACCCTTTTACTAACCAGATCCTTTATCCCCAATTCTAAGGACCACTGCTCCTCTAACTCCCTGTCTTGAATGGGACACTAATGACCCCATCTGGGTTGAGCAGTGGCCTATACTTGAACCAAAACTCACTGTCCTCAAGTCCTTAATTGCTGAACAACTTGCATTAGGACACATTGAATCATCCCTTAGTCCCTACAATACCCCCTATTTTTGTTATTAAGAAAAAATCAGGAAATATAGGCTGTTACAGGACTTCTGACAAATCAACCTTCATATGAAAAAAATGGGCTCTCCTCAGGGTGGACTTCCCCACCCCAGTTGTATCCCTCCGTCATGGCACATTGCAGTCACCAACCTCAAGGACTGCTTTTTCAGCATTCCTTTGGCAGGACAGGACCACCCTTACTTCACATTTACAGTGTAGGAGCCCAATGTACACAAACCGGCCAATAGATACCAATGGAAAGTACTGCCTCAGGGAATGAAAAATAGCCCTGCTATTTGCCAAAATTTTGTAGCCTCGGCCTTCAATGTCCTCCCTCCATCCTGCAAATACATCCACTACAGGGATGACATCCTCCTAGCCCAGCCCTCCCCTGATGCCCTTAACTTTCAATGTCCTCCCTCCATCATGCAAATCCACCCACTACATGGATGACATTCTCCTAGCCCAACCCTCCCCTGTACCCTTAACCTCCTACTTAGAAAACTGGCCTCATCTTTGGAATCGATCGATTTGCATACCTCCCCTGATAAAATTCAACTTGCTCAGCCATATCAGTTCTTGGGTTACCAAATCTCTCAGACAATCGGACCCCTAGATCCCCATATACATGTTAAAGATAAATACTCCTTTAATGACGTCCAAAAGCCTGTGGCGGTATGAATTGGCTCAAGCCCTTTCTTCCAATAGCCCCTGGAAAACTTGATCCCCTCTTCTCCCTCCTGAAGGGGAATCACTCCCCCTCTGACATCATTTCGCTGACCCCCCCCCCAAGGCTGTCATTGATGAGGTTAGCAGCAGCCTCTTCTCCCTCTCCACAGACCCTCCTTGTCCTGGTCTTAGGGACCTTGGATAGGGTCTCCGCCTTTCGCCTCTGTGAATGCTTCTAACTCCCCGTTAGATGTCACCTTACTTAATATCAAGGACCTTCTGGAACACTGTGCACACCCCTGGTTCATTGAACATGTCTGCTCCCACATGTGAGCGTTGATTCCCTCATCATGACCGCTCATTGGCCCTGCTGGAGCAGGCTCGGGCCTCCACCAGCATTTTTTCACCCCCCCCACTCCACTGCCACTACCCTGACCTGTCCCTCGCTAAATGTAAACATCTATCTCACTCTGCTCCTCCTGTGCCCCTCTGGCCCCATTGGGACCCCTCCAACATCAAGGGATGAATCCCCGCGGCCTTGCCCCTAACTGCCTGTGGTAAATGGATGTCACCCATGTCCCCTCATTGGAAAATTCCAATTTGTTCATGTGACTGTGGACACATTCTCTAAACTTCAAATGTCAGTATGCCAGAGGTGGGGTCAACAAGGTTCCGGCATAGCACCTGAGTTCCCACTGGACCACTCCTCATGAAAATTAAATACAAAGGGTAGAAATGTAGTAGCCAGGTTGCTGAGAATTATGCATGCGCAGAGCTTATCCCTCATCAACCTAACCTGCCCTAGGAAGGTGAGACCATACAAGCAGCGTTGCAGACCTGGGCCAATCACAAGCAGGAATGCGAACAGTACATAACCCCTAACCCTGCCCCCAATAAACAAGTCCGCGACAGCTCTCCCTCTGTCCGCGTTCACCCGACTCCCAGGGTCTGTGTCTTGACTCTGCACTTCTCACCTCTGTTCCTTTGGTTGGACCCCGAAATTCCCCAGCAGTCCTGGGGGATTGTCTACAAAGACAAAGTGTGAAATTACTTAATATTCCACATTGAATGCACTACTCTACTTCAACATTCTACCTACAAAAGTACATTCTCATGGGAACATGGTATCTCAATGGTTATTAAAGTTATTATAAATCTAATGCACACTTGATATTGGAGTAAAAATATTTTAGCATTTATAGGCATACAGAAAAACTGACTTCACAAAATATTTATTAGAATATATAAAAAGTCTATTAAGATGTTCAAAGTCACTTCCTTTCTCATCCCAAACATTCTCATATAGTAGCTAGAAACTTGTCAATATACATGCAAGCATTCTCTCTTTTATAACTTGCTTTATTGTCTATTCAGGCACTACCTTGATTGTTACTTGACTTCAGAGGGTCCAGTCCACTGTGCGTGAATCAATCTCTAGATATGTGGGCCTGGGCTATACTGGAAAGCTTACTGAGCAGAAGCCAGGAAACTTGCTGCTTCAGTGCCTACTTGAGATCTTGTTCTGGTTTCCATCAGTGATGGACTATGACTTGGAAGTGTAAGATGAGTAAATCCTTTTCTCTCTCGGGTTTCTTTTGGTCATGGTGGCTATCACGGCAACAGAAAGAAACTAGAACAAAATGCATGCATAGAGAGATCAAACTACAAAGCACTAAAATTATACTTTAATGTTTTACAAGCTATTATTTGATAAATATTATTTGTTCAAAACATTAAAATCAGGATTCATATTTCACTGAATTGGGAAGACTAAGTAAGAGCTAAAAATGCATACATTGTAAATAGCCTAAAACATTTTTTTATTTTTTTTCAAAAGTAATAGCTCTAAAATCAGTACATATGAATATATACACTTTAAATAATAAACATTGTATGATATCTTGAAGATACACATATTAATATGCTCATTTCATAGATCAAAACCTTTGGTATTCAGAAACATTTTTCCCATTGCATTATCTATACATGGATGCATTGATTATAAATCTACGTGTATTCATCAGGTATAGTGTCACACACATTTCATTCCAGGACTCAGGAGGCAGAGAGAGGTATATCTCTGTGAGATCAAGGCTTACCTAATCTATGCACTGAGTTCCAAGCCAGCTGAGGCTACAATGATACTCTGTCTAAAAAAAAAAAATCAAATTAATACATTTTTTCAAATAATAAAATTACAATAATTGTTTAAAAATTCACTGTAAGATCATGATTGTGCCTATTTTTCTAATTATAAAATAATATATCTTAATGTACCTAAAATTAAGTTCAAGTCAATTTATCCAAAAATCATTAGATGATACATCATAACGTGGATAGAAATTTTATGATGCTTACCTCAGTTCAGGTCAGGTCAGAGCTGTACAACATCAATACAAATTCTTGGTACTATGAAAATGAAAGCACTATAATGTCATAAATTGTAGGAAGATCCAGTTTGAATTGGGGCCTAGTTCTCAGTTAGCACCCTTCAAGGCACCATGTGGATGGGAGTCAGGGGATTTCTCTGACCCTACCCCAAGGAGGAGCAAAGTACGTGGCCTAGGTGTGTGATGCTGTTTGCGGTGGCAGTGTGCAGTGGTGAGGAATTGGGGGGCCTATGATTGGCTCTGGGAACTGAGGTCATTTGGTTTATAAAAGCAGTCTGTAGCAAGCAATAAATTTAATTCTCCATTAAAATCATTAAAAAATTCCAGGCCATCATTTTTTTTTTTTTTGCACACATACAGGCCAAAGCAGATCTGCATTTTGTTCGGGTGGCCAGTGGGTTGGAAAAAGGTCTCAGTGTGGACCACCAACCTGGATAGCTGGTGTTGAGTGGACATAGGCTGAAGTTAGGGCAACAGCCATCAGCCTGAAATTCCTGTGGAGGGGTCAGCAGTCTGGGGGCAGTTGGAAAGTCATGGCCAAGAGTGTAAACGTGTCTTGTCCCAGGCTAAAGGCCTGAGGTGGAAGTACCTCTCAGGCCGGACTACAGAAGTAGCCAGCTCCCTACAATGGCTGCAGGCAGGTGCTGTGTTCCCCTTCCCTTAGCAGTACCATGTGGTACCTGTTTGTTACAAAGAAATCTTCCTACAATAAATAATGTTACTGATGAGATGGGTTCTTGACAAAATATACTGAGAATTAATAAAGCGTGGATTTAATATCTAGTCCCTTGTTCATATATTATTAAATAAAGCTCATCACAATCAGTAGAATAAATGGATACTTAGACATAGAACATTTTAAATTTGGGGACTTCAACTGGAGCTTGAATATTACATCAACTTCATTATCTGAATGGTTTGATATGAGAATAACTTATAGGGAATGAACTGATTTTTTAAAAATTGATTTATATATAGTTATAATGGTTAATATCATTTGTTAACTTAGTTGGGCATAGTTGTTTGGTCAAACACTAAAATCTTAAGTTTGCTACGAAGATATTTTTTAAACATGTTGTATAATTCAATAAATTAATGAAATGAAGCAGTTTAACTAAATAAAGCAAACAGGTGTGTGTGTGTGTGTGTGTGTGTGTGTGTGTGTGTGTGTGTTTCTTTAAAAGCAAGGACCGAGATTTCTCCATCAAGACTGCAACAAAGAACTATGCACAAGTTTTCAACCTGGAGATTTCATTATCATGACTGAAACATAAATCATCAGCTCTCATCTTAGTCTCCAGCTTCCTGGTTTGTTCTACAAATTATAACTTTTTTACATATTTTGCAAGCCAATTTATTTTTGTTCCTTAATTTTTATTGAAATTTTGTGCATTTCATACAACATTTCTTTATCAAATTTAGGTCCATTACCCCTTCCATCCTTCCATGCCCCTCTCCTTCCATTCCTCCAGAGCTCATGCACTCTGCCATACATGTCTTACATCTTTTTGTCAGTCTTTTTAATTTTTTTCAATGCAGAATGTTACTGTTTTGGGCAGACGTTTATTATTTTGGTCAGTTTTTTTGAACAGGTCTTTTTTGTTTTCATTGTTCCCTTTAATTTTATATTACTCAAAAATATGCATGTATATATTCCACACATATGCCAAAATTATGATGTCTGAAAATAAACTGTAGGTTAATTCCAAAACATGCTTAGGGGCTCACATTTTAACCATGAAGTTGCATGGAGGTGAAAAGAAATATTACTTTATATTCCTAACTTAAATAGCAAGCTAATGTATGTTTTAATTTCCTTTCTAATAGAAGCATCAGGTATAATATTTACTAAAAAAGAAAACAATACTTAGTTTGCCTTACAAATAAGGATTTGCCTCCTCTATTCCTCATGCCTATCCCACCTTCTTCCTTTCATCTTCTCTCCACATAAGAGCATAATCCAATGGCTTCATGTCTTATTAGGGTAAAATATAAAGTACCTGGTTTGACTTAACAACATTATTTGATTCCCCTCTTATTCAGTTGTATATATGGATGCTTCAAAACTTGCAATGAAATTACATAAGCCCATGGTACATTGGAAATGTAAGCTGAAAATGCATTGATAGACCTGATTTCCCAAATATCCCTGCTTAACCACTCAGTGGACAATAGAGGGTTAGGTACTTCTCGTTAGGACTGCATGGCCGAGCACGAAATACAAGTCGATGTCCTTCCTATCATCAAAAGAATATGCCGTGCTAGGGCACAAACAACAGGGGAAAAATGTCAAAATTTGAAGTACAGTTTCAAATGTGTATGTGTATTGCTTTCCTACTACAGAAAAATTGAAAAACCATTGTCAGTCCATTTAATGTTCAATTCTTTTCTCTGGAAATATATAACTATTATGCTCATGGCTGAGTTCCAGATACTAATAGTTCCAGATACTAATCATACTTCTCCCTGTCACATCAGGAAAGACATGATAGGGCAGTGCAGCTCAGCACTTAGTGGGTTAGGACATAGATGTAGGGAGATATTAGCCTGCAGTTTATTTTGCCCTTTCTCCATTCTGTCCTTTCTCCTAGTCCGTGCAAGTCCTGGTTTTACCACACAACTACACTTTTCATTTTAGTTGAGTTGAGATGCTCAATTCTCCCTTCAAAAGTGGAAGAATTGTTGCCTCAGTTGCTGAACATGCCATCAGTAATTATCTTTAGTTTTCAGTTCTCTTTTGAGATGTCACAAATACAAAGGAAATCTCTTTCAGGTCTGCTTCCCAGAGTGATCCCAACAACAACAAAAACAAAAAAAAACCTGACTGACGCAAATCTTACAGACCATATCAAGTGTAAATGATTATTCTGTTCCTTGATTACACTATGGACTATGCAAAGTTCACAATTAAAATTGTAACACATGTGAACATTTTTCTCACCACAATCCTGCTTCTCTTTTCTCCAGATGTATTGATTTTAGTAGTCCTCTACAACTAACCAATGTAAAGGTTAGTATCTGTCGTCAACTTGACTGGATTTAAAATTACCTAGGATGGTGAAACTACAGCAATATAGACTGGACACTCATTTGATCAACTTGATTGAACATACAAGCCCCCTAGCTGGATGGTGGGACTCTTGGGCTGTGTGGGTTTGGGCACAACTGCTTGCAAATTGGTTTTACATGAAGGATGCTTGTACTCATAAACTATTACTTATTGTTAAAAAATGAAAAAAATAAAATATTTTTAAATTAAAAAAAAGTGAATATGAAAAAAAAAATAAAATTACCTAGGATGCTCACGAACCATACTGGGCTCATATGTTGGGGAGTATAGTAAGAGACTGGTTCCCACATATAGTTTCTTGGTTTCCGAGCCAGAACAAAGATGAAGAGTATCTCATAGGATTTGTAACCATTGAATTTAACTAAAACCAAAGACGCTGAAAAAAATGTTTTTTAACTTTGAATTCTTTTGTCCTCACTTTCTACCATTTGGCAAAATAATAGGCTGTAAGATCTGTCTCCCTACTGCCCTCTTTCTCACAGACAGACAGACAGACAGACATACACACACACACACACACACACACACACACACACACATGCACGCACACACTTCCATGCTCACATGGGCACAGGCTAAATGCTTGTTTCATGGTTATGTTTCAAAATGAGAAAGAATGGAGTATTCTAGTTTTAGAATAATTTTCTGTATTAGGTCCTAGGGAAGAAAAAGACTGCTGTCAAGAGAGGAGATGAAAGAAAATGAATTCTCTAGGTTCAAAAACAGTGGAGATTCACTGTGAAGCCTTTCTGAACATAATATCCCCAGGAGGTTGACACTGTCAGGATTTGAAATTTCTTCTGTTCCCCTTCCTAGAATTTCTGTCTTTTCTCCAACCTGCTGATCAACAGAAAATATTCAAGAAGAAAGCTGTCTTTATAAGTGAAGCCTCACTTGGCTGGTGAATAAGTTGTGGACAACATGCATTGTTGTGCTAAATATTTCAACTATGGGAATTAGTGTAATGGCTTTTTTAAACAAAATTACTAATGGCTCATAATGCTAAAATAGGAAGAAAAGGATCAGGGATTCTGAAAATATCATAGGGAATCAAAAAACTACTGCAAGTTTCTAAAATATCTGCATAATAACTAAGAACATCAAGTCATAATGCCGATATAAATAGACCATTTGTCACATATTTTAGGGCAGAAATCAATGAAGAACTCAGTATGATAGACTGCTGGTTTAAAGAGCATTTCAGATGCTAAAATGGGAAAACTGCTGCCTCATATAAAGACTATTAAATAACCAATGGAGAATATAAGTAGTAGGTCCAGAATTATTTGCTCAATTAAGCACAACTATCAATATTTCTGTCACAAATCTATCATCCAGTTACTTCTGTAAAACCTCTAATCAAGTAAGAAAATTGAAGAAAGATAACTGAAATTTTAATTCATATTTTAGTCCTTTGTAACTCAAATAGGGAGACCCATTCAAACCTACCACTGTCTCCAATTTCATTTTAAAATACTTTTGTAACCTAAGTCCTTCACAGATCATGTCATCCAGAACTTAAAAAATTTTTTCTCTTCTAATTTTTTAAAGATTATTTTCAGTTTAATGAAGATGATAACACAATTCCTTAAAATTTACAGCATATAGCTGAAGCAGTATTCAGCAGGAAACTTACAGCTCAATTTAGAGAAGAACAAAGCTCTAACACCAATGATTTATGCTTCCATCTTAAAAATCCAAAGGGGAACAAGGTAGGCCAAAGGAAGCAGGGAGAATCAAACTATGAAGACCAGATGGCTTTTAACAGGAAAATAGAAAAATGGAAAACAACCAGTAGAACAACAATACCCTTTAAATATCAAATTTGGAATATGTCATACTGTATGAATGAGTTTTATAAAATATAAATAATCTGGACAAATAACTTCTTTACATGAATACATTTTTATTATAAAACCTGAGAATAATGCAGAAAGGGGAAAAGAAATTTCATCTTTTTCCTGTAACAGTTTTTCTTCTTCTCTCAGAAGGAACTGCAGTCAATATTTTAATGTTGCTTTCATATTTCTGTGCATATAGTAGGCATCATGCCACACCTTTCTCACACAAATACAAATAGTGTAGCATAAAAGGCAATAAGCAATTGGTGCTGGAGACATGGCTCCGAGGTTAACAGTACTTGCCTTTCTTACAGAGGACCTGGATTCAGTTCCAAGCATCCACATGGTACTAACAGCCATTATATTTTTTTAATTAGTGAGTTTTTGTGTACTTCATACACAATATCTCAATCTTTATCACCTTTGCACCCCTTCTCCATTCACACCTCCCACAGCTCCCCCCACTGGATTTCATACATTCTGTCATTTGTGTTAAAGCCTATTATGCCAAATTAATCTCCTCGGTCATTGCTTAGTGCAAGTTCATCCACTGAGCTCTTGTCAGCTTGTCTAGAGTCACTCACTTTAAGAAGACAAGTTCTTCCTCACCCAGCAGTAATCAGCTGCCAATTTTATTTCTTCAGCTAAGTTTGGGGTCTGCTGCCCATTTTCCCAGTTCCATGCTAGGTTTTGGCTTGATTGAGTTTGCATGGATCTTGTGCATGCTGACACAATTGCTAGAACAGGGTTCCAGGAGCATGTAGGATTTGATTTCCATATGGTCATGTATCACTTCCCTGGCTCTTAAAATCTCTCCACCTCCTCTTCCATAATAATCACTGAGTCCTGGGTGAATGAAGCTTAGTATAGGAGTCCTGTTCCAGGACCCACACTATGGTTTGTCCATTTACGACCTTTTGATTTCCTGACTCCTTATTGCATGAGGAAGTTTACTTTATGAGAGTTAAGGTTTGATTAATATCCTCTGGGCCCCTTGTTCTATGTTACAGGAGCCTTAGGTATAGAGGTTGTATTGTAGATATGTCACTTAAGATTGGACAATTCACAATGTCTGTATGTACAATTCAGATAAACAACCACAGTTTTGTTTTCTGTGTATGTCTAGTATCACTAAAAACAAACACACATGGTATAATGGCTGAGTGTCCCAGCAGAAAAATAGGGACTAGGGGTTTAGTTCAGAATGGAGCCCAGAATAATCATGTCAAGTAAGAAGTCATGATAGGAGAATTCCAATATAAAACTGTTAGGACCAGGCTTCCCAGAATCCCAAGGGACACACAGATGCCTACTTTCTCCATAAGCTATCAGTCTTCTGACCCTTCCCCTGTACCTGAGTCCCCGCCCCATGGGTATAAATGGGTGGACCCCAGCCGCCATCTCTATCTTTCTCTGTCTCTCTGTCCCCCCCTCTCTCTGTCTCTCACTGTCTCTCTCTGTCTGCCTCTCTCTGGCCCCCTCCCCGTCCTGCCCCCTGCCATGCTATCCGATCCCACCATGTGTCTACATGCTGCTCACGCTGGCAGTCCCACATATAAGTAAAGCATGTTCCTGGAGTAACCTAAGCCTCATGTGCTTTTTATTGGATTCATGCTTTTTTTTTAATTTTTTATTATATTTTTTTATTGATGCTTTGTGCATTTCGCACATCATTTTCCAATTCAGATCAGGCATATTTCCCTTTCCCTTCCCCCCCCACCCCATCCCAGATCATGTATTCTGCCATAACTGTCCTGTATCTTTCAGATTTTTTTTTTCCATTGTTTAGCTATAAGTGATAATCCATGAGTACAAGCATCCTTCGTGCAAAACCAATCTGCAGACTGTTGTGCCCAAATCCCCACAGTCCCACCATCCAGTGGGGGGTGACAGGTTGTTTGTTTAATCAAGTTGATCAAATGAGTGTCCAGACTACATCGCTGTAGTTTCACCATTCACCCCAATCGCAGCCTTTACATTCTACCACACCCCCTCTTCCGCAGATTGTTACCTAGGCTTAGAAAAGGGGCACAGGTGGATGAGAAGTAAAACAGTCTACTCTCTCTGGAGCTGTTGACTTGGACTCTGGTCAATTCTGGCTGTTTCCTTTCATGGGCTGACAGTTTGTTCAGGAGTAACCTTTCGATCCTACTAATGATGCACAAGCAATTAGATACATAGGTATTTAAGCAGCACTAATATTTATGGTAGGTTACTTTGGCATAGACACATATGTTTGGATGATATGTTAATCCATGAATTACATTTTTACGCCCTCTTAGATATGACAGGGTATTACTGTGGCTTATAACATCTCCTAACCTGTAGAGGATGTAAGCTTGTGGCATCAGCCATGGGTTATTCCTCCACTCTGTTCAGAACCAAATATAATACTAAAGTCCTTGGGCTATGCACTTAGGCAAAGTATATTAATGCAGGAGCTCTGACATCAGCAATGGATTGTTCTACCAGGGGGATGTTGGCTAGGGGATCCAAGGCCCCACAAAAGGTAAGGGCTCCTTGCCCCTAAGTTGGGATACCTGCAGGAGGTGATAAGACCCTGCTGCCGAAGACCTGACGTTAACATGGGAGGGATGTATTGAGACCGCACATGCAAGTGTACAGATGGCCTCTGGAATGCCAGAGAGTGTTACCAAAGGACACTAAACCAATAAAGCAAATACGGGTCTCCCTGAGTCAAGCAAGACTCCACCGTCAGCACCAGCTACACCTCACCTGCCTGGAAATACTGTGCAGCAGAGGCAGCCATGTGCCTGTATATCCCAAATCTAATTGGATTCATGCTTTTTTTTGTAACCTAACAAAAACAAAGTAAAAAATGCTAGAACATAAAAGAGACATGTTCTTACATGTGTTATTTTGATTCTGGTTCTCTTAGCAACAAAGTAATGATGTATCAGTCATGAAAATAGGTTGGATGCTATTTGTTATTTTTTATATTTTTAGTGAATTTTGTTTGAGAACTTTGAGTTGATAAATGAGTGTCTAGGATGATGTGTGTTTAAGAAATGTTCAAAGTAAAACTAACCTGAAGGAAATATTGCCAAGTTGTTTATCAAAGCAGCAGCAAGCATGATCTTGTCAGTGTGTATACATGCATACACAAACACCAACACCCACATAAGCATGCACATACATGTTGATTGAGAAACATAAACTTAATAGCTGAAGTGTTAGTAAATATTAGGTCTGCAAATAGTCACATATAAATGTTTCTTTTTTCTTCTTGTACTGTAAGTGTCCAAAAGTTCCCTATTATATCAAGAACCATTCCATGTAGCTTTGAAGAAAAAGTTACACATTTTCCAACAAGTTGAAGCACACCACATGTGAATAATAAAAATTATTTGCATAGCTTTTTTGACTTGTCTCAAATTAAATATTAGTATTTTTAAAGGACTACTCTAGGCCAGTTTCTCTTGGCTTTCAGGTTTTTTTTTATTTTTTATTGATGTTTTGTGTATTTCATACATCATTTTTCAATTCATTTCAGGAATATTCCCCTTTCACTTCCCCCCCACCCCACCTCACCCCATCCTAGAAAATGTATTCTGCCATAACTGTCCTGCATCTTTCTCTAGTCTTTCTTTTTAGTATTTAGGCTTTCAGTTTTCATTGAATGGTTTATTAACACAGATTTAGATTTCTCTTACTTCATCTCGATATAAAGAGAAATAGCTTGTGCATTTAATTTCATTCTGCATAATAAAACATAGGCTGTTTTGACGTGTAAGGGGGTAGGTTTGGTTTTTGTTTTGTCAGTGTTTGTTGTTTTGTTTTGTTTTCCTGGTTTTTGTTCATTTTGTGTTTGTTTTGTTTAAACCAAGTCTTATTATGTAGCTCAGGCTGGCCTGGAACTCACTATGTAGGCCAGGTTGCCCTCAAACTCACAGAGAAATGCTTCTGTCTTCATGGTGCTGAGAATAAAGGTGTTCAGATTTATACCTGTCATTACTTTATGGTAATTTTCCTCATTGTTTTCCACAGTAGCCATATTTGAAAGATATCATGAATTTTCCTCTTTTTACACATAGATGAATCTTTATAAATTTGTGTTTAAGACCACAAAGTCAACAAATGGAAGAGCAGTCTTGAAAAAAATCTGCAGTGTTCAAGGTCAGCTTGAGTTACATTAGAACCTGTTTCAAAACAATAAATATAAACAAATACATAAATCCTTACCCCTGTCATAAGCATACAATATTCTGTGCCTATAATTCAAACATTGCAAGTCTATGTTTTCAATGCTAACTGGCCAGTGCCCCTCTATAACAAATATTCTGTCCCTTTGAGGATGCTGCCAAAATACTAACAACAGCATTTTTCAAACTCTCCTTATTATAATACTTAATTATTTCCTTCTTTATCACATTGATTGTTTGCTTAAATTCATGTCTCACAGTCTCTAAGATTATAATGTCATCTGTCTCTGATCATACAGACTACTGTACAAAAATCCTGTGACTGGGCTGGATTTGCAAATCATTTAGTCCATTATCTGATAGTAAAAAGGACATTTATACATCCTCTGATGAATAAATGTTCCTTCATGAGTATGGCAGGTCCAGTTGTTCTTTTTCCTGATGGGATGAGAGAGGATGCCACATTCCAGATTGTGCAGGCAAAGGATGTTGCGATATTTGGTATCTTTCCTAATTAAGTCACTGTTCAGAGTTTTCTCTCTCCTTCTCCCTCTCTCCTTCTCCCTCTCTCCCTTTCCATCTACTCCCTCTCCCTCTCCCTCTCTTTCTTTTCCATGGTGGCACAAGGACAAGTTTATTTGGTTTACAGTTCCATAGTGATAAGAGGCTAGGTGTGGTCCCACAAGTCTTGAATGCCATCACTTGGGAGGTAGAGGAATGTGGATCTCTGTGAGTTTGAGGCAGGTTGGTTTATACAGCAAGTTCCAGAGTACCTGGGCTATAGGGAGACATTGACCCTAAAACAACATCAACAATAACAAATGCTGGGGATAATAGTCCATCGTGATGCAGAAGTTTGACAAGAGGCAGCCAAAGCAGAAAGCAGAGAATGCCCATTTTCTTGCAGTAAAAAACCAAACAGGACAGAACTATAATCCCTCAAAGCCCATCTCCCTGCGATGTGCTCCTTCAGCCACACCATATATTCTAGTGGTCTCATGACACTCTGTGAACAGCATGACCCACAGACCAAGTGTTCAAATATTTGAGTCTATGGGAGATGTTTCTCATTAAACCACCCTATTGGCTCATGGCTATGTCATAATGCAAAATGAATTTGATCCAAATTCCCCATAGTCTTGAACAATCTCAATAGTATTTAACAAATCAGAGTCCAAAGTCTCTTCTGAGACACAAGGCACTCTCTTTGTCACAACCTTTAACATGCAACCACACAGAATATACATTTCCACTACAAAAGGAAGGAACAGAGGTATAATGAGAAAATGCTTGACCAAAAAAAGACCAAAAACAAGCACAGAAAACAACAAAACCTGTAGCTCTATGTCTGATATCTTGGACTTTAGTTCCAAAGAGCTTAAATGGATCTGCCCCTGCAGATTTGCTGCCTACAACATCTATCTCACTTTCAGACTGGTTCCAATCCTTGCATGCAGCTATCTTGGAAGATGTCTCACAACTCTGGCATCTCTTAACATCTTGGGGTTTCTACTCCAAACCAGGTTTGACTTCATAGGTGTTCTCAAGGCCCCTCAGGGCCTTTTGTCCTCTCAGTGCCTTATGTACTCAGGGACTTTTCTGATACACACTACCTGGTCTCAGCAACTCTCCACAACTACATGGTAAGAACTGACATTTGCTAACTCTCCCATCTTTCATGGCTCTAAAGCCAGCGCCACAGGAACAACCTTGCCAAGTTCAGCTGCCAGATTGGAATGGACATGGACCCTCTTCACCCACATTCTCAGCAACTTTTGTACGTGTGGTTTCCCAGGGACAAGAGGCAAGAGGATCTCGATGAAATGAAGGCCAGCCTGGTCTAAACAAACCAGGTCTCAGAAATAACTTTTTGACCATTTTTAACTATCTTACTTCATCAAATACAATTGTTTGGCCTATCAAACAAGTGTAGAAACAAGAAAGGTTTATATCATAATTTATGTCAGTTAATGAACATACTTGGTACACAAATTTTGGATTTCTTTTGAGAATTTGGAACAACAGTTTTTATATGATTATAAAATTCACAAATACACAAAGTTTTCTTGTTATTACTGGAGGCTGAGCAAAGAAGAAACAGTCAAAAACTACTGACAGGGAAGATCGTTATTTGGGAGAAAACTTCAAGAGGGCTGGGGTAGTAATAAGGCAGAAAGGGGGCAGACGGACTGGAGAGATGGCTCAGCAGGTAAGAGTGCTGACTGCTCTTGCAGAGGACCCAGGTTCAATTCCCAGCAACCACATGGTGGCTAAGAACCATCTTTGAGTCCAGTTCCAGGGAAATCCGACATCCTCTTCTGACCTCCGTGGCATTGCACGACATGGGTGCACAAACCTACATGCAGACAGTACACTCGTACACATAAAAATATAAATAAATAAATATTAATAAAAAGAAAGGGGGCAGGGGCAGGGATTTGAAAATGCCCCATTTGGCCTGCAGTTGGCCATTGTTAGGGGTAAACAAAGACTGGTAAGTAGTGCTAAAGCAAAGCCAAATGATCAATAGACAACTCTTAAGGTCAGCGGGTTTCAGGGATCTGCAGGGGTGGGTCTCAGTAATGTAGGAGAAACTCATCTGGAATACTAATTACTGTAGTTTGGGGAAAACTGTCACCATTTAATCAAGATGGAGGAACTTTTCAAAATGGCATAGCCATAGCTAACAATTAACATTTTGAATATCACAGAGGACAAAATAAATGACAATATTTTATCCAAGGATCCTGCACATCAGATCATAAATTATATTTGTTTGAATACATTTAATGATAAAAAATCTTCATTATGAAAAAATTTTATTGATCCAATGTAGTCATTAACTGCTAGTGAATGACAAAGAAACATCCGTCTTTTCACAGATACCAGAAAACTGCTTCATTTCATTGCTATTTCACACAGCATAGCCAATTTTGAGAAATCAAGGAAAATAGTTTATGAGACAATGTGCAGTGACTAAATGAATTGACTTGCCAAGAGAAGTCTAAGTCTGGAATTGTTTTAAGTAAAGGAGTAACTTGTAACCCAGAAGTCAAGTGAGGTAATTGAAGATTACAGAGTGCCTGAGGCACTGATAAGGACTTTCTTTTTCTTTATCATTTAATGGTTTACCATTA
Organism: Rhizomys pruinosus; assembly: GCA_009823505.1. Lineage (NCBI taxonomy): Eukaryota > Metazoa > Chordata > Mammalia > Rodentia > Spalacidae > Rhizomys > Rhizomys pruinosus. Next base: position 93,512 of record VZQC01000084.1, on the reverse strand, counting down.
GCAAAGGTCTTTATTATCATTTACAAAGTACTTAATCCAGAAATGGAACTATTTAAATCAACTTTCCCAGACTTTTGTTTAAGCCAGGGCTAAGACCTGTTTCTGTAAATCTTAGATTATATAATTTATTATTTTCATGGGAACTCTTTGTCCATGTACAGTCTATATGTACAATTCTATTAATTATAATAATTTAATTATAACAATTCTATTGTATATTCATTTTGAAATCAATATAGAGAATTCCCACACACTTGGGACAATGTGCCACACAAGTTCACACAGCAGTGTGTCTGATGGTGTATTACAATAACAACAAGAAAGTCAGTCATGGGATCATGCCAGTGTCTCTAAGGAGAAAAGCATAACCAAATATCAGGAAAACAATTTGGGAAAAAGGATCCTCTTTTCCAAGTATTCATTTTATTACACAGAATCATTTAACTTTATATTTCAACCTTCTTGAAATCAGATTCTTCATTCGTGATATTTTGTGAAAGATAAAGTATACTTCAATTTATAAAATGCTGCGTGCAAATCAAAAAGAAACTAAAAGAAGATTTGTTTCAAAATATTCTTTCAACTACAAATCAGGAAGAAATTAAGATATATCTTTAACTGAATCTCCTGTAAGGCTGATCAGCTAATTAGCAAGTCAATAATTGTGGAGAGTTTGTAATGTTGCTGGTCTATAGGCTATTTGCAATTTATCTTGGAATATGTTTAGCCTCTTAAATAGCTATTTTT
>VZQC01000084.1:30713-92759 GCA_009823505.1 Rhizomys pruinosus | reverse complement strand
TATATATATATATATATATATATTTGAGATATATTAACTTAGCAGATCATTAACTCCCTCCCACCGGCCTAAGGATCTTCTTAAACTTGTCAGATAGTATCGAAGACCAATAGCAGAATTCTACCCACTTTGCTATAACCTTCTTCTCTGATGTCTACACAAAGGTACTTAAAGTGTTTTGATTTATGTTTTTTTGTTCTGTCACTATAAAAACATGAATCTTACCACACGGGAAGGTAGGACCTAAGGTGATTTAATTCTGTGTTCCCAGGCCATGGTCACTTATACTGGCTTCAGAATAAACTATTTCTGTACTTTTGCAATGACAGATAATTGACTAAGTGTTGAGTAATTATTTGTGTCTTCAAAAGTAAGGCTGTAAAGAAGGCTCAGTCAGTAAACTGCTTGTTACACAAGCATAAGGGACAGGATTTGGTTCCTCAGAAGACACTCATAAGCACCAGGCGTTGTGACAATTTTGTAATACTGGTGCTAGCAGGCAGAGAAAACAGGATCTCTGGGGCTTATTAGCCAGTTCATGAAGCTGAATTGGTAAGCTTCAGGTTTAAGAGACATTATGGCAAAGGCAGAGAATGAGTAAGACACTTGACAAAGAGTTCTAGCCAACACACACACACACACACACACACACACACACACACACACACAGATGCACAAAGGCATATGCATGCTTTTATGACAGTGCCACATTATTAAATTTTATATCAAATATCCATAATGGTCAAAATCTTAGAAAAACAAGTGTGTCTGTAATTATATCAGCCACTGGAAGCAAGTGAAGCTCATCTGTTCAAGTTTGTGCTGTGCTTACACAAGGCAATTCTGTTCTTCACACTGATAATATCCCATCCACCTGTATAGGAAATTATTGCATATCCCTTTCAATGCTTATTTCCTATAGCTGTGAGAAGGATTTTTTTTAGCATAATATGCTCTCATCATGCACCCCTAGGTAAAACTTGAGGTCAGCTATGATGAGCATATTAGCACCTCAAAGACATGCCAAGATAAAGGCTACTCTTTCTTCCAACTAATCTAAAGCTAAGTAAAGGGGAGGAAATAAATATTTCCATTTGCTTTCACATTTATTTTGATGGAGAAAAGAAAGGAATACAAGTATTTGGCACATTTTTGTGGGTGCTTAAGTTTTTGAATATGATTAATTTTTATTTTACTTCATATAGAAGATTGATAATTTTTATTTAAACATGAGAAGATATATGATGGGATTATTTCCAATGACGTTAATATAATAGGATTTTAACACCATCGTTACAGAGTATTCAATATTAGTATTTATTTATTTATTTATTTAATTATTTTTTATTTTTCAAGGGGAGAGCGCGAACGCAGTCCCCCACTACCACAAATTATGCAGTCGAGTTTCCCGCATTTGGGGAAATCGCAGGGGTCAGCACAGCCGGAGTGCAATGGATGAGCCTCACCCTGGGAAAACCACCTTCGTGATCATGGTATCTCCCCTGCCAGGTAAGTATAGTATTTATTTTTAATATAATACTTTTATTGATGTTTTGTGCATTTGATACATAATTTTTCAGTTCAATTTAGACATATTCCCCTTTACCATCCTCCATCCCACCCCCATTCATACATTCTATCATACATGGCCTGCATCTTTCTCTTAGTCTTTTTAAAGTTTTTCTGTGCAGAGGTTTATCGTTTTGGGCAGAATTTAATTGTTTTGATTCATTCTTTGGCCCAGTCCTTATGTTGTTGTTGTTCCCTCCCATTTGTATTGCTCCAAAATATGCCTATATAAACATATTATATGTTCCAGAATTATGTCCTTTGGGAATAAACTATATGTTAATACCCCAATATGTTTAGGAATTCACATTTTCCCTTTAATTTTATATTACTCTAAAATATGAATATATACATTTTCCCTTTAATTTTATATTACTCTAAAATATGAATATATACCTTCTATCCATATATGTTAATTACCATGTTTGAAAATAAGTGGTAAATTAATTCGAGGGCCCATTAACAGATTCACATTATAACATGACAGTTGCTTTCAGATAGAAAGAAATGTAACAATAATGTTGCTCAGCTTACCTTTCAATTGGGAGATTTTGTGCTAGCATCCACAAATTAGGGAAACCATTCCCCATTTGTTTGGGGGGGGTACTATTTTATTACTTGTAGCATAGTGGCTTTGAGTTCCATCCATTTACCTGTAAAGTTCATGATGTCATTTATGTCATTGCATAGAACTTCATTGTGCAGATGTACAAATATTTCTTATCCACTCATCAGTTGAAGGGCACTTGGGTTGGTTCCAGGTCTTTGATATTGTGAACGGAGATGAAATAAACATAGATGTGCATGTATCTTTGCATCACTCATCAGTAGGATGAGTCTTGGTATATACCCAGGAATGGTATGGCTGGGTCAGGTGGTAGGCTCATTTTGAGTCTTTTAAGGGTTCTCCACACTGATTTCCACAGTGGTTGTGTAAGTCTACATTCCTTCCAGCAGTAGATGAGTGTCCCCATTTCCACACAACCTCTCCACAGCATTTGAACCACTTTTAAAGATGTTTCTCAGCCATCTTTACTTCTTCACTGATGAAGTCTCTGTTCAGCTCTTCACTCCATCTTTTGAGTGAGTCATTCGTTTTCTTAATTCTTTGGTTTTTGAGTAGTTTATATATTCTGGATGTTAATGCTCTTTCAGATGTACCACTGGTGAAGGTTTCCTTGCACTCTGTGAGTTTTCTCTTCATATACTTGGTTGTTTCTTTTGCAGTACAAAAGCTTTTGAGTTTGATGAGGTCCCACTTATCAGCTGTTGACCTTATTTTTTGCATGGCTGCTGTTTGATTTAGAAAGTCTTTTCCTACTCCTATGTCTTGTAGATTGATACCAATGTTTTCTTCTATCACCTGCAGAATTTCATGTTTCACTTTGAGGTCTTTGATCCTCTTGGAGTTGATTTTGTACAGAGTGAGAGGTAGGTATTTTATTTTGTTCTTTTACAAATGGTGAACCAGTTTGGGGGCTGGAGAGATAGACTAGCAGTTAAGAGCACTGACTGCTCTTGCAGAGGACCCATGTTCGATCCCCAGCACCCACATGGCGGCTGAAAACTGTCTTTAACTCCAGTTCCAGGGGAATCCGACACCCTCTTCTGACCATGGTATTGCACGACATGAGTGCACAAAACTACATGCAGACACTACATTCATACACATATGAAAATAAATAAAATTTAAAACAAAAACCACAAATGGTGATCCAGTTTTGCCAGCACCATATGCTGAAGATGCTATTTTTCTTCCAATGAGGTTTTTGGCCCTTTTATCAAATATGAGGTGGCTGAAATTTTATGAGCTCAAGCTTAGATCTTCAATTTTGTTCCATTAGTCTGTTTTTGTACCAGTACCAGGCTGTCTTTACAACTCTAAAATATAGCCCTGTAATATAGCTTGAAGTCTATTAAGGTGATCCTCCCTGTATTCCATTTTTTGCTCAAGGTTGTTTTAGCTATTTGGGGTCTTTGTTTTTCCAGATGAATTTAAATATTTTTTTTTCCAAGTCTGTGAAGAAATCTATGGGATTTTAAATGGGATTGCATTGAATCTGTTTATTAATTTGAGTAGAATGGGCATTTTTACTATATTAATTTTTCCCAATCCATGAGCATAGGAGGTTTTTCCATGTTTTGATGTCATTTTCAATCTCTTTCTTCAGGGGTTTAAAATATTTGTTGTAGAGAACTTTGGTATCTTTGGTTAGGTTTGTTGCCAGGTGTTCTTTTTTTTTTTTGAAGCTATTGTGAGTGGGAAGGTCTTCTTATATTCCTTCTCCAGTTGCTTGTTGTTGGTGTAAAGAAAGGCTACTGATATTTCTAGGTTGATTTTGTATCCAACCACCTTATTGAAACTGTTAATCATTTCTAGGAGTTTTCTGGTGGGGTTTTAACATCCCTCAGGTAAACTATCATGTCATTTTCAAAAAGGGATAGTTTGACTTCCTCTTTTCCAATTAGTAATCCTTTAATTTCCCTTTCTTGCTTTATTGCCCTAGCAAGTGTTTCAAGGATTATATTGATGAGGGGTGGTGATAGAGGGCAGCAATGCCAGGTTCCCACCTTCAAGGGGAATAATTCTAATTTTTCTCCATTTAGGATAATGTTTGTTGTATATGGTTTTGATTATATTGAGGAATGTTCCCTTCAGTCCAATTCCCTCTAGAACTGGACCTGAAGGGATGCTGGATCTTGTTGAAGACTTTTTCTACATCAAATGAGACGATGGTGTGATTTTTGTCTTTCAGTACATTTATGTGTTTTATGATACTTATTTATGTTTGTATGTTGAACCATCCCTGCATTTCTGGTATGAATCCAACTTGAAAATGATGGGTGATCTTTTTGATGTGGGTCTGTATGCAATTTGCAAGTATGTTGAGAATTTTGGCAGCTATGTTTATTAATGAGCTGGGTCTGTAGTTTTCTTTTTTGGTTCTGTCTTTGCCTGGTTTTGGTATTAGAGTAATGCTGGCTTCATAGAAGGAATTTGGGAGATTTCCCTCTGTATCCTTCTGAATAGTTTGAATAATAATGGTTTTAAGACCTCTTTAAATGTTTTATAGAATTCTGCTGTGAAACCACCTGAGCCAGGGCTTTTTTAAGTTGGGAGGTTTTTTTTTATTATGTTTTCAATTTCTTCGAATGATATGGGTCTGTTTAAACTGTCAATATCCTCTTGGTTAAGCTTTGTTGATTCCCAGGATTTCATCTTTAAATTAAAGCAACAGACTATTTCTTTTTAACTCACTTTCTAAAACAAACAAACAAAACAAAACAAAACAAAAAATCCCCCAAAACAAAGAAAATGTCAAATGTTTTCTTCTATAGAAAGCATGGATGAAATTTATCAATGATATATGTTGTTGCATGGAAACAAAGTTAAACAGTGTAGATATTGTGAAACATGTAAAAATATGATTATTTTGATTTTGAATTAGGCATTTAGTAATGATATGTGATGAGAATGGACTGATATAGTTAAACCCTGCCCAAAATAATAAACCTTTGCACAGAAAAATCTTTAAAAAGACTGAGAGACCAAGACAACAGCTCCAGAGAAAGTAGACTGTTTTGCATCTCATCCACGTGTGCCCCTTTTCTAAGCCTAGGGAACAATCTGCGGAAGAGGAGGCGTGGTAGAATGTAAGGGCTGCGATTGGGGTGAAAGGTGAAACTACAACAATATAGACTGGACACTCATTTGATCAACTTGATTGAACATACAAGCCCCCCCCCCCCCCCTGCTGGATGGTGGGACCCATGAGCTGTATGGGTTTGGGCACAACTGCTCGCAAATTAGTTTGACATGAAGGATGCTTGTACTCACAAATTATCACTTATTGTTAAAAAAAAAATGAAAACAAAACAACAACAACAACAACAAAAAAAACAGAAAGATGCAGAAAAGTTATGGCAGAATGCATGATCTGGGATGGGTAAGGGTGGGGCGGGGTGAAGGGAAGGGGATATATGCCTGAACTGAATTGGAAAATGATGTATGAAATACACAAAGCATCAATAAAAAAAAAAAAAGACTGAGAGAAAGGTACAGGACATATATGGCAGAATGCATGATCTGGGGTGGGGTGGGGGGGAAGGGAAAGGGAGGGAAAGGGTAATATGTCTAAATTGAACTGAAAAATGATGTGTAAAATAGATAAAACATCAATAAAAGTATTACATTAAAAAAAGAAAATTGAAAAACAGAGCATTGCCTCTACATTGTAAAACTGAACATTTCAGTTTATTTTCCTGAGTTACCTTCTTACATTTAACATTATGACTTACATTTTTAAGAACAACATTTTTTTTCAGAAAAACAATAAATATTTATTTGTTTAAATTACAAATAAGAAATATATGGTTTGCTGTTGTGGGAATTCTTGCTTTAAATAAAGGTGATGGTAAATACAATTAATTTGGAGAAGAATTTTGAAAATACTTTATCATTTTGACTATTTCATAATTTTCCATCTAATGATACAGTAGTCACACTGGTATACTACACAAAGAATTATTAAAAATTTAGTTATTAAATTAAGTGGTGATTGTCAGTTAACTTGAACATTTCATATTGTATGTTCAATATTATTTTAATAATGTTGACTCATTAGGAAAGTTCAGTATTCATATCGAAATTGCCTTTGTAATCCCTTCTCAGGCCTATGGTAAGGATGCAGGATAAAATAGCTTTGTAAGTAATTAAAACTTTATATCCAGTCATAACTATGGTAATATAATTGTTTGAAGTTGATACTTTTGAACAATTTTATTGAAACTATAAACTAATGATGAAAAACTAAAAAAATTAATAAATGAAAGTAATTATGTATTAATTATAATTTAACTATTATAGCAAATCTATTATGTTGCTTTTATTGCTATAATTCAGTGTTTAAAATAATTTTACATGTGTTTACTTATTATCAATATATTGCATTTGATTTTGAACTGATGCATAAAAATTTCACTTTTATGCAGTATCATGTGACATTTCCAAACGTAAATACACTGTGTGATGCTCAAATACATTTAGAATTATCTCCTCAAACATATAATTTCTTTATATTGAAAACACTTGAAACCTCCTGTATCTCATTAAAGGAATAGTATGTTTTAAGATTAATACAGACACAAAACTAAGTTTAGAACAGATAGTTACTGGCTTGGCAAAATATACCCCCTGGTTTAGTAATGGCAAGAGGATGATGGGAATAGTCAATTACCTTCTGATTGGATTTAAGTTCCATTTCACAATGCTAGGTGTATACATGACACTGTGATCACATTAAGTACCTGTGCCTACACAAATCACAGTCCATAGGGCAAAACTTACTACTATCGATCATTCTGATCATTCTGCTAAATAGACAACGTGACTCAAAATGACTTATTGTTACATACCTCAGCTCTCACTGAGGAAGGTACATGCAGTAAATGGCGACTAACAGAGTCACCCACAAATAGTGTGCAGAAAACAAGAGAGTGAGGAGTACTTAAGACACAAATGTGACACATATCACATTGTCTTTTACCAATGCTCAGGAGTCTTTTTTTTTTTTTTTTTTTGTGGTGTTTGTGAGAACAGACAGGGTCTCCCTGTAGCCCCAGCTGGCCTGAACTCACCACGTAGACCACCTGGCCTATGGAAGATCAGCAAGCACTCACAACCTGCCTTCTGCTGGCACTAAAGACAGTTCTTAGCTGCCATGTGGGTGTGGGAATTGACCCGGGGTACTCTGCAAGAGCAGTCAGTATTCTTAACTGCTAAGCCATCTTGCCAGCCTCATTTTCAAGAAGGGGCAGAAAGATTGTAAGAGTGGATTTGGTAGAAGAACACAAGGAAACTATTGTCTGGACACCATGGGATAGTTGCAGATATGTGCCATAGAGCTAAAGATGGTCTGTGATACATTTTTACAAATCTAAACAAATCAGGGACCCAGCATGGATGGAGAAGGCTGGCAGGAATCCCCGACCTAGCTGAGAGTCTAGTAGCAACCTACCAATGGTGGAACGGGGGCAGTTAGTGTTTCTTACTGGTGCGATGACTTGTAGGTTGTCCAGACTCTGGGGCATGGGCCCATACCCAGGATCACGTGTTAGGCACAGATATTTGACTCAATGGCCTTTTAAAAAATAAAAATTAAGGTAGCACACACAAGTCCAGGGAGCCTCAAACAAGACAAAATCCTAGTAAAATCTTAGAGAACTGAGTAAGAAGTACCAACCCACCATAAGGAACTTTGGATGACAGATAGCTGCTGACAGGTAGATAGGCATAGGCTATCTCTTTTAAGGATGGAAATCTCACTAGGTTAATTAGGCTCCAGTGCATGGACTCACTAGGTCACTTGGAGACACAAAGTAAGCTCTTCTGGTCTTATTATGTATATAATAGACTACATTAAATGGAGGGAAATTATGGAGTGGTGTAGACCGGGGGATTTAAATACCATCAAATTGTATTGTTTGAGAATCTCAAAAATATAATAAAAACTAAAGAAAGTGATGGCACAGGAGGAGAGGAAATTGAGGTCAGGGCGAGTAGTGTGGAGGAGTCAGAGAGAGGGAGGAAATCTGAATGTGATCAAAATATATTATATGAAATTCTTGAGTCGATAAAATATATTTTAAAATCTTATAAAGAGAGCAATGCACACCAAAATCTTTCATATTAGTGAAACTAGGCAAACCAGTTTTCCCTTAGGATATTTAGTCTCATTCCTAAAGAATTTAGGAATGTACTCAGACAGATTAAGGATGATTTTCTCTTATAGATTAAAGGATAAAAAATGAAAAACAAGCAAAGACAAAAAACATGTCAGACAAGCTGCAAATCTCAAATGTCTGGAGGAGAACAATGAGTCAAAGAAAAAAAAAAGCCTTAACCTTAAGCCAGTTTGGAGGTCAGACACATGGTAGACAAGCTCACAAACAATAGAACAGGGAGCATTAGAGAAAGAGAAATGAAACTGGAAATGTTGGGATAGTCCAAAGTTTTAGGGAAAGCATGCTTAGAAAAGAGCATGGTGGCATATGCCTTTAATCTAAGCACTCAGGAGGCAGAGGCAGGCGGATCTCTGTGAATTCAAGTCTGGTCTGCTGGGACTAAATGGGGATCCTATCTCACAAAGACAAGGAAAAAAATCCAGAAAAAAATGGAGCTTTAAAAAAAAAAAAAAAGATGAAAGAAGAAAGAAAGAAAGAAAGAAAAGAAGAAGAAAGAGAAGAAAGAAAGAAGAAAGAAGAATGAAAAGAAGAAAGAAACGAAAGAAAGAAAGAGAAAGAAAAGAAAAAGAAAGAAAGAAAAGAAAGAAAGAAAGAAAGAAAGAAAGAAAGAAAGAAAGAAAGAAAGAAAGAAAGAAAGAAAGAAAGAAAGTGAAAGATGAGCCTGGAGAGATGCTCAGCCCTTAACAGCATCAGTTTCTCCAGCTAACAACTCTGTGACTCCAGTTCCAGGGAATTTGACACACTCTCTTGGTCTTTGTGGGCATTGCATGATGGATGCATGTTCATAAATGCAAGCAAAACATTCACATACATAAAACAAAATAATTATTTTAAAGAATGATAGAAGAAATGGAAAGGTCACCCTTTCCTGAAAGATTCAGAAAAGTGAGCAGACTTCTGAAGCTACATGATTGCATTCTGGGAAACTACAGCACTAGCAGTTGGGATTTGGGGCAGAAAATAACTTATTATTTTTACTAAAAGCTAATTATTCTATCTATGTTTTTAGCATGGCTTACAGTGAGCCCACCTTCCCAGTGGCCTGGGAATGACTTGCCCTTACTGGAATGTGAAGATTCCAACCAGGCTAGGGATTCCATCCACTGACTAGAAGTTTCCTGTCAATGGACCTTTACTGCTACTATAACATTAAGTCGTACTGACTGAAGTTATATTGAAACTTCACAAAGAAATAAGTATTAGAGTGAGTACATGAGCCTAACTTCCCCTTGGTGGTGAGAGACCCAACCTGCACTGTGGAGGTAGCATTCTAGATTCCTGACTCCCTGGCTGGGGAATAATTGGGCCCCTCCCTTGGCTGCAGACCACATTTCCCTGCCCCTGATCCAGATTCAGACATTTGCAACCAGCCCTGGAGAGCCCTTAAATGGATGGAACTAGAAGCTGTTATTGCTAAATGAAGTAACGCAGACTTAGAAAAACAAATGACCTATGTTGTCCCTCATTTGTGGATCCTAGCACCCGAATCATATATGTAAATATATTCTATATATATATATTATATATCTATATATATATCTATATATATATATATATATATCATGATGCATGTGCAGGAACCAGGTAAGTGAGGGCACCGGCAAGTAGGTAAAGGGAAGGAGGAACCTGAGACAGAAGGATCGTGGGTGACAGGGTGTTACTAAGGGAGAATGGATAAAATCAGATTATCTAAGTGGGAGGGAAGTGGAAGGGTTATACAAGTACCTATGGGTTAAAGAGGAAGAAGGAACTCAAAAGAATAGTAATGTGTTATCAAAGGGAAAATGTGGGAAATTAAATGAGGGAGGAAGGAGGGGAAAAAAAAAAAAAAAAAAAAAAAAAAAAAGAGAGAGAGAAAAGAGATGAAAATTGGCCTTGGTAGGGTAAAAAAATACCCTGAAAGATCATATTAGTTTAACAATCTATTGAAAAATTACACATAAAATACCTCTACATGAGTCCACATGGAAAGATGAAAGCTGCATATCAAGAAACAATACCCGGACAGGAGAAGCTTCTTTTGGAGTTGTTGGCCATGGGTAGTCCAAGAGACTCAAATACATTTAAAAACTATTTGCCTCAACCCTCCAATGCCTTCCAGAACCTGGACGGTAAGTGGGACCCTATTGCTGAAGACAGGAGACTGGATTTGGAGCAATGGATCTGGATATGACCTGGAAGCCACCCACTCCTAAAAGGCCAGCTCTCATTGCCTTGGAGAGCACTATGTAAGCCCCTAAGGGATCATTATAATAGATGGTCCAACATCACCTAAAGTAACATTTTACTACTCCAAAGAAGTATCCTGGTAGAAAATCCATTGCTGATGTCAGAGCTCCTGTATTAATATATTTTGCTGAGTGCATAGCCTAGGACCTTAGTATTATATTTGGTTCTGAACAGAGAGTAATCCCCTTCCACAGTTCCCATGTCTCGTAGTAATATTAAAGAAAGCCAGTTTTTACCGGTTTATAAGAGATAACCTCTACAATAGTTGTCTCCAATTAACAGTTGTGGAGCGACCTCCTCATTGTCATATTTCTCCTTGTTCATTGGTGGGTGGGAAGGCAAGGAAGTCTTGGCCAGGGGATCCAAGACACCACAAAAGGTAAAGGCCCCTTTCCTCTAAGTGGGGATACTACAGGAGAGAGGCCAATAAGACCCTGCTGCCGAAGACCTGCGTTAACATGGGAGGGATTGTATTGAGACCACACCTGCAAGTGTACAGATGGCCTCTGGAATGCCAGAGGGAGTGTTACCAAAGGCCCCTAAACCAATAAAGCAAATTGGGTCTCCTGAGTCAAGCAGACTCCACCGTCAACACCAGATACACCTCACCTGCCCGGAAATACTTTGCCGCCGAGGCAGCCATGTGCCTGTATATCCCAAATTCTAATTGGCTAATTGGCTCTCCCCTGGAGAAATAACCCATGCTGATGCCACAAACTTACATCCTCTACAGGTTAGCTGTTATAAGCCACAGTACGCCCCTGTCATATTTAACAGGGGGGAAAAATTGTAATCATGGATTAACATATCCAACAAACATGTTTTCTATCGCTACAGTAAACCTACCTTAATATTATTGCTGCTACATACCTATATACTATGCTTGTTCTTTCATTCGTTCGGATCGAAAGGTTATTCCTGGACAAACTGTCAGCCCATGAAAGGAGGAAACAGCCAGAACGAATTCAGAATTGACCAGAGTCCAAGTCAACAGCTCCAGAGAGGATGGAGAGTGGACTGGGACTGTTTTACCTCTCATCCACCTGTGCTGTGCCCCTTTCTAAGCCTGGGGAACAACCTGCGGAAGACGGGGGGGCGTGGTTAGCATCGTCGTACGGTAGTAGTAGAATTTAGTTAGAATTATGATGGTAGAATGTTAGGATATAGGTTTAGGAATGTATAGATAGTTTAGAATAGTGTAGTAGTATTAGACGTCGTAAGGCCGGCAGATCATGAGTACTTTAAATAAGACATCATCAAGTCCAAGGCCCAACAGACGTCATGCAGAGGGAGAAGAGAGTCTCAGATGTGCCGTGCGAGTTAGATTGTCAATGTAAGGTCTTGCGCTTGCGGGTGAATGGTGAATTGTGAAACTACAGCAATGTAGTCGGCACACACTCATTTGATCAACCTTGATTGAACAAACACCGTCACCCCCCACTGGATGGTGGGGCTGTAGGTTTTGGGCACAACAGCCTGCAGATAGGTATTTTGGGCACAACAGCCTGCGATAGGTTTTGCACGTGACGGCTATGCTGTACTCATGGCTTATTATCATTTTATTAGCTAAAAAATGAAAAAAAAATCTGAGAGAAAGATGCAGGACAGTAAGTTTATGGCAGAATGCATGATTCTGGATGGGGTGGGGGTGGGGGGGAGGGAAAGGGAAAGTGGGCAGAGGGAAAGGGAAGGTGGGGGGGAGGGAAAGGGAAATGGGACAAGCGGAAAAAATAAGCCTGAACTGAAATTGGAAAAAAATGTATGAAATGCACCCAAAGCATTCAATACAAATTACAAATTAATTATTTTAAAAAAAAAAACAAGAATATCCTTTATTTTACAGACACATATCCCAGACCCCACCCAGAAAAGAAGCTTCTTTTGCCTCCAGATGAGGAATAGTACAGAGTTCCCACAACTGGTCACAATCTGGTCACACAGGTGCGACAGGTGAGGAAGACTGGCCTCCTTAGAGAAAGGGACTCTTCTTTGATAGTTAACTACAGCTCAGGGGGAGGGAGCTGGCACCAGCGGATGGGAGGTGAGTGGTAGAGGGTGGCAATGATTTGGGCAAAATGGCTTACACATGAATGACAGAAAGTTGAACTCTGGGTTTGGGGTGGTACAAGAAGGTAGAAGGTGACAAGGGCGAAGGAAGTGGGTATAATGCCAATTACAAACTCCTGAAAAATGTATGTATGAAACACATAAAAACTTTCTATAAAAACTTGGTAAACATGAGGTTTAGAAGCTTTCTAAATAATACAGTGCTGCTGTTGCTATGGATCAATTGGTCGACAGGTGTTTGGTTGGCATATTCTCAGGCATCAATATCAATATCTTTTGAAATCATTTGAACTGGATGGTTAAAAAGTGAAACCAAAAAGGTTTAAAATTAAAATCATTCTGTCTATGTGTCCCATGTAGTTGAAAAGAAATTATATCTAATATCTATGGAAATAAATTTACCTTCATAATAAATTTGTTCTATAAACTTAACCTTGTAATACAATATGTTCTTTTAAGTATCACAGCTTAATTTTCCTAGTGAGTAAAAGGCATCTCTGTAGCTCTCTGTTCCTAGTTATTAAAGCAATTATCCTTACAACAAAAGCAGATAAACATAGAAAAGTTCAAAGCCAATGTACTTAAAGGTTAGTCTTTGGCTTTGAAATTGTTAGGTATAATTACCTGTGAGTCATGAGTCACTTATTTATTGTGGGCATGCAGGCACGTGCAAGTTATTTCCACCACTCATATGGTATCACAAGATAAAAAAAGGATTTACAAACTATTACACAAGCTCGCTTAGAAGGAAAATATAAGAGCTGTGATTAATAGCACGAACTGTTTGTGGTGTTGTTTCAGAATAGACCCTCTGATTGTATAAAGATGGTGCTATCATTTTCAAAAATCCTCTCAAATTCATATTCCTTTCATGTTTGTTCATGGCAAGAGATAATGATAATCTGGAAATTGTGTTATTATTGATGATAAAGAGTGAAAATTTTCATAGTATAACAACGTTTATATCAGTCAGTTACTATTATACAAATCCTTGCTAGACCAGTCATAGTTTTCCAGATACAAAGATACCAATCAAGGAAAATTAATCCTAAGAATCATTTCAGGGAAAAAACAAAAATAATTTAGATATCCTAATTTGTCTTTCCATCATTTGTGGGCAGATATTTGACTGATCTGATGCTTTCATTATTTGTATAGTTATTTTTCTTTTCCTTTAAAGTAACTCTACTTATATGTAAAGAAGAAACACTTTAGGCTCTCAAAGCTAGGGAAGTTTATGTTTTACTGAAAGTCTTGACCATTTCTAACTAATAATTTAGTCTGTTTTTTTTTTTTCAGGCTTTCTTTTTCCTAGCAAACCTGTCATGGCAGAATCTCGAATTATAAAGAACATATAATTACCCTTAGGACTCTGGAGAGAGTCCAAGATCCATAAGGAAACCTTCTGAGTTGGGAGAATGTTTCTTGTTCATAGACAGCTGTCTTTTTTCTCTGCTGCCATGGGTTGGGAAGGCTGAGGATGCTCTCTGTTTTCTCTTACAAGTGCACTAATTGCACACATAAAAGTGATATCCTATTGGCATAATCACTTTTCCAGGGTCTCTACTTCAGAATATCATCACAATGACTCTGAAGATTTCAACACAAGAATTTTAAGTTAGAACATTCGGTATACCATGTTTATTTACATAAAAATTAAAAATGCAATGTTCACTGTATTAAATCTTTCTAAGAAAATATTTTCCCAAGATTTGCCAATATCATCAAAAACCTGTACTCCACACGCAAAAAAACCACTCAGAAAAATATTTATTTTAGCGTTTCAATATGTGTAGTTAAGAAACAATCTTGAAAACACAAAGTGAAGGATAAAATATGTAGACTTGCTATTTGATTTCTCCCATAGAACATAATCTTTGTCTAAAATTGTATCAAACATAGCTTTTCTATTAAATGTCTCCCAGCATTTGGATCAGGAAAATAACATAGAGTTAGCTTTTGCCACTTCATCCTGATTGAATCCCATTTTTATCTCCAGAAGCAATGAGCACATAAGAAGTTTTTCTTATGAGAAATAAAAAATGAAACCTTGAAACTGAAGTGCAAAGAAATATTTCCTTTAAGTTGATTAGACTCTGATGGTGTTTGCCCACCTGGAATGATAGAGGACGTGTATTACTGAGCAGTTGTAAGTTATAGTGTTGTTCCGTGTTGCCCCCCAGTGTGTGCAGTAGTGTTTGGAGATTGTGGAGGGGGCGGCTTCCTTAGGTTTATCTTTTGCAAGTAAATAAGTTGAAGGCTAGAGCTTGCAAGCATTTTAGAGTAATTTTAGAGTAGAATGCATTCATTTTTCAACAAGTCAGCAGTTCCTAACAAATACCCATGTCTGGATAGCCTTTAGGCTGCATCCAAATTATTGATGAGTTCTTGAAATTGCTGATAGCAAAGCTTTCTTCTATTAACAAATTTAGGGGAAGTGACTGCTATTTAACTGTGGTTTTTCCCCCAAAATTGAAAAGTTAAAAAAAAAAAAAAAAAAAAAAAAAAAAAAAAAAAGGCATTTTTTTTTTTTAAGACAAGAGGAAAAAGAAAAAGAAAAATTTGCTTCACATTTAATTGCTCTGGTTTGAACAATAAAGCATCATTTTATTTTTCAAGAGCCAAAGTTTGGGGGGAAAATTACACATTTCCCCTTCTTGACCTACAATTCAATTATAGGCTAGACAATTTTTTGAAAAAATAATAAAATTATGTACCTTTAAAGGAGGCCGGTTGTGGAAATGTTAATTGTTGGAAAAGGATGGAAAAGGAGGAAACAACCTCATTTCAGAAAGTTATTAAGTATTTAAATATTTTTCTTAAACATGACTATCTTAATAATTGAATTTGGAAAAACCACATGTTAGTTTAGACTCCAAGGTGCAATATTGATAATATTTTGGCATGTAGTCTATTAGCCACAGTCATATGACAAGTTCAATTACGATCTCAAATGGTTACATGTCAGATTTTTTTTTTAAATCTTTACAACAGCAAAAAGAAAAAGAATAATTTTGGAAGACCAACTGTATCCCAAATTCTCAAATTTCCATGTTTTAATTCAAGAAGGGGAATGAATATGAATAGAAAAAATCCCTTTCTACTACAGGCACGATAGTTTTTTCTCCATGCATGAGTCTGAACCCTCTTACTATGGACTTCTTGAGTTGCTATTGCTTTGCTGTTCCCAGACTGACGTATGATACATGCGATGCTTGATGCCCTCCCTTTCCTGAATTCAGTAGGTTTAAGAACTCCTTTCCCAAGGGGATGGAAACAGCAAATATCTTAAATGTTTCCAGATGTGTTTTGGTATTGATGAGGGAATCAAATTTCATCACTAGATCATAAACAATTTTCTAGCAAGAAAAAGTCTAATGATCACTATGAGATCAAAATAAAAAAACACAAAAACTTAATAAACTAGAGAATAACCCAATATGTTTTTCTCTTTTTTTTTAATTTTTTTTATTTCATTTTATTTATTCTGTATGTTATAAATGTACTGTCTGCATGCAGGTCTGTGCAACCCGTTGTCGTTGTCGTGCAATGCCGCGGAGGTCAGACAAGCGGGTTTCGGATCCCTTGAACTGGTAGTTAGAGTTCTCTGGAATTGGAGTTTCAGGGACAGTCGTTTCAGACAGGTTCTCGGCCACCATTTGGGTGCTGTGGATCGAAACCAGGTCCTCTGCCACAGGCGGTCGGCGCTCTTCTTAACCACTTAGGCCATTCTCTCCAGCCCCCCAATATGTTTTTCTTATATGGAAGATTTTGTTGATTATATCACTTTTTTTTTTTTTCATTTTCTTTTTTTTTATTTCTGTAGTTGTATGAATTTGTACTTTCTGCATGAAGTGTTTTTGCACCCGTGTCCGTGCAATGCCACGGAGGGTAAGGAAGAGGGTGTGTCTGATTCCCCTGGAATGGAGTTCTCCTGAAATGGAGTTTCAGACGGTTCTCGGCCGCCATGGTGGTGCTGGGGATTCGAACCCGGGTCCTCTGCAACGAGCGGTCGGCGCTCTTAACCGCAGGCATCTCTTCCAGCCCCAGATTATATACTTTACGAAACGAAATGGGGGAAATATTTTTTGTGGTCAGTCTATTGTAACATACAAATGTAATCGAATCACAGGATTTGAACTACTATATGAATACGAAATTTGTTGATTGATAAATCTCTAAATTTAATTTTTATCTGCATGATATTTACTTATTTATTTTTATTTTTTTGTAATTTTACTATTTTTTTTATTTGTGTCTGAATTTGTCACCGTTTGCATGTAGGTTTGTTTTGCCACCCATATCGTTGTGCAATGCCGCCGGAGGTGTTTTAGGAATTAGAAGAGGGTTGTTGTCGGATTTCCCCTGGAACTGGATTTTTTATTAAAGACGTTTCTCAGCCACCATGTGAGTGTGCTGGGGATCGAATCCGGGTCCTTTACAAGAGCGCGATCGGCACTCTTACCTACTAGGCCATCTCTCCAGCCTCCGCATGTGTTTTTCTACAGTTGTTGTTAAGTAATTTGAGTTGAGTCCCTGATCTCTCATTGCTTATTTCATTACAGCCTCAGGAACAATTTCAACAAGAATTTGAGATTTGATTCTGAGCCAATATAGGACGAACAGTTACTTGTAATTTGGTAAATTTCCGTAGATTTTACAGGACATACATTGAAGAAAAACATAGAGACGATATTCAACTACTTGTTTCAAGTTGCTTACGTAGCAGATAGCCACTTCTTGGCAAGCCTATGACCTGGACTTAACCCCACTATCCACATGTTGTAAAAGACACCGCTTTTTGTCCTATGACCTCCAGTGTCATGTTCTGCAGCAGTGCACCCACAACCAACTTTCCAAAAAGACACACATTATTTATAAATAAATAAATTAAAATAATAAATAAAAAAATAACCTACTAAAAACAATAGTAATACATATTTCTTCAAAGCTCAAATCGAGTCAAATTACGAATACGAAGATTTTATTTTTTTAACCAATTTCAGAAAAAACCACTGTTGTTATATATGCCACCAAATTCAATTGTTCCTAACATGTTTATCAACAAATTGATTTGGTGGCTGGCTATATACAATTTTCAATAATATAAACAAAAATCAAGACTAAATTGAATTGAAAGTTTAAATCAATCTTCTTTTAAATTAAATATCAAATAATTTAATTTATGGTATAAAATATTTTTCCATTTTTTATGCATTCATTTTTATGTGTATGAATATGTTAATGTTTTCCTACATGTGTGAATGTACTACATGCAAACCTGCTGTCTGCTGGTCAGAAGAGGGGCATGGTTCCCCTGGAAATTAAATGAAGGACAGGAATTAAGCCTGATGCTTTTACTGGGAACTGAACTTGGGTTGTCTACAAGAACAGCGCGAACTCCTAAAAATGCTGTTGAGCCCTTCTCCAGCTTCTACATTGAAAATCATTAATTAAATATAAATAAGTCAACATATAAAAACAAATAACCAAATATAAATAAATTTGACAAAAATTACCAGAGGATTGAGGATATATATATCTATATTATTATATATATATATTATATATCTAAATATATTTTCCACCTGTTCCAATTAGTGTCTAAGAATAAAATGTAGCCAAAGTTTCCCTCCACAACACACACACCTTTTTTTCATTTAAATAGCTTGTATTTAAATAAGGCATGTTTTTTTTAAATTACTAATAAAGTTAAATTTAATAAAGAACCCTAGAAAAAGCAAACACTTTTAACAAATCCCACTGAAATGGGTAGGATATATCAATTTCCATTATAATAACGCCATGTTTTTCTCGAGTTCAGTTCAGTTTGTTTGCTTGTGATATGAAGCGTCAGTTTGTGAGAATGTACTAGACTTTCTCACTAATGAGTGTGCTCTTGACCAATTGCCACAGATTGCATTTAACCTTTTCAAATATGCAAATGTCTTTCAGGGGAAGTATTTCCCAAATAAAGGCAAAATCTCTATCTTCACTGTTCTCTGTCATTGACTTTAATAAGCTTTAAAAACTTTTCTGTTGCTTCAATTAATGCATTCGACTTGTTCAAGGAAAAAACCTAATCATTGACGTCCAGTTAAATTACTTCATGTAAAAATCATTTTATAATTAATAATTAAAAAACAATATTAATAAATACTAAAACTGTTCTTAAGATACCATCCAAATTAGAGATTAGAATGAGCAGTCACGGGCATCATGATTTATGCTTCACTCATGCATTGTATCTTGGTCTTGTGCTGGGTGAACTTTACTGCTCTCTTTGGAACAAGGAGCAAAAATAGTGTCGTCATTTTTACTATAAATGTGAGTGTCAAAATGTTTTAGTAAAGGGACTATTCTTGCTTAAAATGAAGAGAATTATAACATTAACATATTTGCTGGAGGCTGAATCTCTGACATTTTTTATTTTTTTTTGCTTTAAATTGTAAGCCTGTTAATATAGTCATACTAATTTAAAATCCATATTATAAATTTTTTATTTGTCCTTCTGTTTCTACAAGCCCATTTAATTTCATATAATATTTTAATGTATATTTAATTTCATGTTAATTTTTTAAAAAAAAAAATTATATTAGAACTTTCATTTTATCACCTCAGTCCAGTGTGATACCTAATGGACTAAAGATTTTATTGAATTCTGTCTAGTGATTTGTGATAAGCTTTCTCAGAAATACAATAAGGGTGGAAGATTGGGGCTCTGAGATGAAGAACACAAGAACACTGGCTGCTCTTGTTAGAGGGTCTGAGTTTGGTTTCCAGTGTTTACATGGCAGCTCAACAACTATCTGTAACTCCAGTTCCAGGGGATCTCAAATACCTCTTCTACCACCACAGGAATTGTATGAAATAGGTAAACTTACATATGTGCAAGCAAAGGCCAATTATACACCTGCACCATACATGTAAAAATAAATAACACATTTAAAAAAAAAAAGAAAATTCCAATAAGCAATTGCAAGTGCTTGTTTTTATCTTGTTGTCATTGATTTTTATATTTGTGTCAATTTGTTAAGAATTAGAATTTGCTAGTGTTTAGCAGAAACCTTATCTATCTGAAAAAATTCTGAGTCCGTGGGAAAACTTTTTAAAAAATCAGAAAACTTGAGTAAAAGAGTGCAGGCAAATCTCTAGACAATTAAAATATGTGATTAACTAAAAAGTAATTGTATTTTTCTTCAGGAAAAAAAAATGTCAGACACATAGAAGGAAACCGCATTGCCCTATATTCTGAAACAAAGTACATTATCCCACATAGAAACTAAATCCTTGGTCTAAGTGACATGATGCTGAATAAAACCAAAAGACTATGTAACTACATCTTTCTATCCTAAACCGTTTGGAATATTTACTATGAAGTAGATACCAAGGCTTCTGCTCTGAAGTTCCCTCCTATATAATAGTGAAACTAAGAGGGAGATGAATCAGTCCCAAAGCACACAAGTAAATTCTATGCAATTTAGCATTTATTGATAGATATTCCTCATGGATAAATGTGTCTCTTTTCCTATAATTATTATATGTTTGTCCTTGATCCTTAATTAGGAGGAAATTATTCCCAGCTGATTCACACAGAAAGGTGAATATAACACATTGCTCAAGCTTACTGTAAATATGTTACCACTGTAGAATAATCTCACAGTGAAGAAGGGAATCTATCCAATAGGCCACTTGAGCAAGAGATTTGCTTACTAATATGACAGGAAGGAAAATAGGACCTCAGGTGCATGTTGTAAAAGCTACTGAAAAGTTCAGGTACCTGGGAACAGCAATATTAGATCATAAAAATGAAAATTCTAAAGAAAATGTTATGGAATGCTTCTCAAAGCTGCAACACTTAAAAAATTATCAAAGAGTAAAACCCAGTAGATAGGTTAGGATCCTTTTTATTTAATATATTTCAGTCAAAACTTTTTGTTTGTCACCTTAGCACAGGAATGATTTTCCTGTGTATCAAGGTCCATGGATAAGAAAACCACCCACGGTCAATCAATTAGTGAAATAGTGAGGACTCACCTGACCTGATTCTACAATCACTGTTTTTTCCCTTTCATTTATCTGTGTCTGTAGACTTGCAGGTAGATACAGGAGTTGCTGCCCCTATTGAAAGGTGACCTACTTGTCAGGAACAGTTGAGTGTTGTTTTTCACACAGTTGAGGAGTTGTGGTACAAGAGAGTTGAAAAATATTTGCTATGCCAATTCCTAATGCATCTGTGCCAAAGGATAATTGGAATCTCTAGCCTCAAACAGCTAGGGCAACCAATTTCTCATACATGCTTGGTATGTACTATCTGAATCACCAACTAGGCCAGCAACCCGGGCCACCTTAAGTGCAGAAACAGAACTAAATCTAGAAAGACTGGTTAGTCTGGTGTTGGTGCTGATGTTGTTTTAATAAAAGCCTTGAAAAAGTTATAGTAACAAGGACCCTTTATTTTTCCCATTATCCATTTTCTCATCCTGCATTAAATCTTTGTAGAAATTCTGGTAGACACTACATTGATTGAAACTTAGTAAGGGGTGGAAAATATGGGGACTAAATAAACGGATCTGAACAATTCAAGGCTGGGATCTCATTACTCTTTTGTTTTCTTTCAAATATTTACTGCCTAACTCTGACTCCAGATGTGGATTTAGTACATGTGATCACCTGCTCTGTCTAGAAGCAAATGGACTCTAACCAGTCTCTGGCTGGCAACAGTTATATATTCCTTTTTAGATTCAGAAGGCATGAAGGTCATGTTCGTGAACAGAATTAATAGAGCTGGCAACTTATAAGTGGGAGAATCTCAAAATCCAAGGTGGTGTCCTAGTTAAGTGTGGAATGGGAGCTGCAGAAGGTACGTTTTCCTCTTTCCCTGTTCACGTAAGTAGTTTGTGGCCCATTTCCTATGGTATGTCAGAAGACTGTGGGATTAGACACTGGAATTGGGACACTGGCAACAATAAGCTATATATCCCTGAAACTGAACTTGCTTTATCCTCTTTATCCTACACTTTGTTTGAAATTGGCATTTACCATAAAAGCCACATGAACAGAGGCAAAACTATTTTCGTTTTCTTCTTTTTTATCCACATTCAAAAGTTGTTCACTGTATTATTAGTGAAAACCATGAGTCATATTATATTAAAAAACAGTTCACGGAGGAAAAAATCTTTGGAAGGGAATAAATCCACTTCTAATTACATGGTAAACCTCTATTCTTTCTTTAGAAAAGAAAGCTATTCATGCATTTTATTAGTTGTACAATTAAGTAAACATATTCTTTGATCAAGTAATATTGGATACTTTAAGATTTTACACAGTGAATGGCAAACAAATGCTTGAATAGCTTTTCACCATTTTTTTTAAACGTTCATTGACATTGTAGATTAACATACTTTTTGCATAATAAATCATATGACGTAAACATTATAAAATTGCATGTGTGGTGGAACTGATGAGAGTAAGGTGGTTAAGAGCCCTTGCGCAAAGGACCCAGGTTTAATCCTCAATTTCCAACAGACACATGGGGGCTAGCAGCCATCTACAATTCCAGTTCCACGTGATCTGATGCCCCTCTTCTGGCCCCCAGCGGCATTTGCCGGGGACACAGGATCGCACTTTCTGTACCAGCAGACAATACTCATTCGCTAAATCAAAACACCATAAACTATATTTAAAAATTGACTGCCTATTTGCACTAATATTTGCACTACATTTTCATTGTTTATGCAGGTAATGAGAGTGGTTTACCCCATATTTTCATTTCCTAGTTGGTGTCTTTCTTGATATGCTCCATATTGTATAGTTCTGGTGGCTCATTTTAAGATGTTAAACCGGGTTTTTTATTTGTGTTTTTTTCCCATTTGAAGATTCATTCATGAAAAGTAACCAAAATACTTTTATATATACATATGTTTTAACTGTAGCCAAATATGCCTTGGAAACAGGCCATGAAAACTTGCATTTCTAAAATTCACTTGTCATCTTAAAACAGATGAGTTATTTATTCTAATGCCTCTCTGTTCCTCAAAAAGTGTGTGGATTTTTAAATATTTTATTTTTATTTTATGTGTGTACGTATACCACATAGGTGCATCGTGTCAAACCAATGCTTTGTGGAGGTCAGAAGAAGTTGTTCAAATTGCCCTGGATGAAACTTAATCCAAGGATGGTAGTTAGCTGCTGCATTGGTGTTTTGTTGAGACTTAGATTAGAACCTGGATCCTCTGCCAAGAGCAACCACTGCTTCTTAACTTGCTGAGACATCTTTTCAAGCCCCTACAGTGTTCAGTGTCTGTTTTATTAATGGAAGTTTTAAATGTTAATCTGAACTCATACCCGGGAAATTATAAAAAAATGCTAATCTCATAGTTTTATGGAGAAAAGAATACACATGAAAAGACTAGTAAGTAACTTTCTTTACTTTGACATTATTATGATTGCAGGAGACAGAAAACATGAATGACCATGACATTTCTGGTACTTGATTAATTGCATATTTGAGGAACAGTTACGTTTTCAGGTTCTTTTTTTTCCCAATTCCAATTTTACAGTTTTTTTTCTAATTTTTTTTTTACTATGTGTATGAATATACTGAATGTACTGTCTGTATGAATGTAAGTGCACCACATGTACACAATGCACATAGAGGCCAGAAGAGGTTTTCTGATTCCCATGCAAACTGGAGCTTCAGATGGTGTTTACTCACATTGTGGGAGCTGGGAAAGGCACTGTGGTCCCTAGAAAGAGAAGCCAGTGCTCACAACCATGAGCCATTTACATTTGCCCAGCTTCTATTTAATTTTTATTTTATTTTATTTATTTTTTTTGAGATGGGTCTCGTTTAGCCCTGGATGGCTGCAAACTGGTATGTAGACCATGCTGACCGTGATCTTATAGATATCCATCGCCTCTGTTTTCTGAGTTCTAGAACTAAGGTGTGTGCTCCTGAGTTCATATTTAGACTGAAACAGTTTATTCCTGGGTAATAGATATCTCATGTAGTTTTACTATTCTTTTTGTTTTTTGTGTTTTGGTCTTTGAGAACGGGTCTCTCGGTAGCCTCTGTTGACCTACAACATGCTATGTACACAAGGGATGGCTTCAATTCACAGAGATCAACTTGCTTTCCCACCAATGTGCTGGAATTAAAGGTGCGTACCACCATAATTTTTAAATTTACGGGCTGGAGAGTTGGCCTAGAGGGCTTAAGATCGCCCACCGCTCTTACAGAGAAATCCGGGTTCAATCCCCAGCACCCACGCTCTCTTCTGCCTCCGCGGCATGCACGACATGGGTGCACAACTTGCATTCAGACAGTACAGTTACATTGATCACAACAGAAAATAAATAAATGTCGGGCGGATGGCTCACGCCTTTAATCCTAGCCCTTGGAGGCAGAGGCTCGTGGATCGTGACTTCCAGCCTGCCTGGTCTACCAGAGTGAGTTCAGGGGACCGCCAGAGCTACAGGGAAGGACCTTGTCTCAAAAAGACAAAAAAAAAAAAAAATTAAATTTACTTATTTTTTTTCTAATATAATGGTTTTATGATTTTTTTTGAGAATTTCCTCTCTGTGTACAATGTAAGATGAGCCTTTTAATCTTCCACGTAACCTACCAATTCTTTATGATTGGCCTATTTACTCCTCAACTTTATGTCCTTTTCTTTTTGATGAATTTTTGGAANTATATATCATGATGCATGTGCAGGAACCAGGTAAGTGAAAGGAACCGGCAAGGTAAACGGAAAGAGGAACCTGAGACAGAAGACTAGTGGGTGACAGGTGTTACTAAGGGAGAAATGGATAAAATCAGATTATCTAAGTGGGAGGGAAGTGGAAGGGTGATATAGGAAAGGGGGGGCCGATAAAGGGGGAATACGAACCCAAGAGAAGTGGGGCCATAGGAGATAGGGAGAATTGGGGACACTTTGAGTGGAGAAGGCATGGGGAAGAGATGGAGGTAGGGTTAGACAGGTAAAGAGAGAGAAAAGAGATGAATAATGCCTTGGTAGGGTAAAAAAAATACCCTGAAAGAATCATATTAGTTTAACAATCTATTGACAAAATGCACATATAATGACTCTACATGAGTCCACATGGAAAGGTGAAGGCTGCATATCAAGAAACAATACCAGACAGGAGAAAGCTTCTTTTGAGTTGTTGGCCAGGGTAGTCCAAGAGACTCCCAAAATTACATAAACTATTGCCTCAACCCTCCAATGCCTTCCAGAACCTGAAGGTAAGACCCTATTGCTGAAGACAGGAGACTGGGTCATGAGCAATGGATCTGGATCTGACCTGGAAGCCACCACTCCTAAAGGCCAGCTCTCATTGCCGTGGAGAGCACTATGTAAGCCACTAAGGGAGATCATCAATAGATGGTCCAACATCACCTAAAGTAACATTTTACTAACTCCAAAAGAAGTATCCTTATATTTACAGACACATATCCCAGACCCCACCCAGAAAAGAAGCTTCTTTTGCTCCAGATGAGAATAGTACAGAGTCCCACAACTGGTCACACAGACACACAGGTGAGGAAGATCTGGCCTTCTTTAGAAAAGTGACTCTCTTGATAGTCTAACTACAGCTCAGGGGGAGGAGCTGGCACCGAGGAGTGAGTGGTGAGAGTGATTTGGCAAAATGGACTCTAGCACAAATGACAGAAAGTGTGAACTCTGGGGTGGTACAAGAGAAGGTGACAAGGGAGAAGTGGGTATAATGACAATTAAGACTCCCTGAAAAATTATGTATGAAACACATAAAACGTTCTATAAAAACTTGGTAAAACATGAGGTTTAGAAGCTTTCTAAATAATACAGTGCTGCTGTTGCTATGGATCAATTGGTCGACAGGTGTTTGGTTGGCATATTCTCAGGCATCAATATCTTTTGAAATTTGAACTGAGGTTAAAAGTGAAACAAAAAGGATTAAAATCATTCTGTCTATGTGTCCCATGTAGTTGAAAAGAAATTATATCTAATATCTATGGAAATAAATTTACCTTCATAATAAATTTGTTCTATAAACTTAACCTTGTAATACAATATGTTCTTTTAAGTATCACAGCTTAATTTTCCTAGTGAGTAAAAGGCATCTCTGTAGCTCTCTGTTCCTAGTTATTAAAGCAATTATCCTTACAACAAAAGCAGATAAACATAGAAAAGTTCAAAGCCAATGTACTTAAAGGTTAGTCTTTGGCTTTGAAATTGTTAGGTATAATTACCTGTGAGTCATGAGTCACTTATTTATTGTGGGCATGCAGGCACGTGCAAGTTATTTCCACCACTCATATGGTATCACAAGATAAGAAAAAGGATTTACAACTATTACACAAAGCTCCTTAGAAGGAAAATATAAAGCTGTGATTAATAGCACGACTGTTGTGGTTGTATGTTCTAGAATAGACCCTCTGATTGATAAGATTGGTGCTATCATTTTCAGAAATCCTCTCAAATTCATATTCCTTTCATGTTTGTTCATGGCAAGAGATAATGATAATCTGGAAATTGTGTTATTATTGATGATAAAGAGTGAAAATTTTCATAGTATAACAACGTTTATATCAGTCAGTTACTATTATACAAATCCTTGCTAGACCAGTCATAGTTTTCCAGATACAAAGATACCAATCAAGGAAAATTAATCCTAAGAATCATTTCAGAAAAACAAAATAATTTAGATAATCCTAATTTGTCTTTCATCCATTTGTGGGCAGATTTTGACTGATACTGAATGCTTTCATATTTGTATATTATTTTTCTTTTCCTTAAAGTAACTCTACATTACTATGTCAAAGAAGAAAACTTTACGGCTCTCAAGCTAGGAAGTGTACTGTTTACTGAAGTCTTGCACATTCTACTAATATTTTAGTCTGTTCAGGCTGTCATAGCAACCTGTCATAGGCAGAATGAATTATAAAGAACATATAATTACCCTTAGGACTCTGGAGAGAGTCCAAGATCCAGAAGGAAACCTTCTGAGTTGGGAGAATGTTTCTTGTTCATAGACAGCTGTCTTTTTTCTCTGCTGCCATGGGTTGGGAAGGCTGAGGATGCTCTCTGTTTTCTCTTACAAGTGCACTAATTGCACACATAAAAGTGATATCCTATTGGCATAATCACTTTTCCAGGGTCTCTACTTCAGAATATCATCACAATGACTCTGAAGATTTCAACACAAGAATTTTAAGTTAGAACATTCGGTATACCATGTTTATTTACATAAAAATTAGAGAAATGTAATGTTCACTGTATTAAATCTTTCTAAGAAAATATTTCCCAGATTTGCCAATATCAAACATGGTACTCACAAGCAAAACACTCAGAAAAATATTTAGAGTTTCAATATGTGTAGTTAAGAAACAATCTTGAAAACACAAAGTGAAGGATAAAATATGTAGACTTGCTATTTGATTTCTCCCATAGAACATAATCTTTGTCTAAAATTGTATCAAACATAGCTTTTCTATTAAATGTCTTCCAGCATTTGGATCAGGAAAATAACATAGAGTTAGCTTTTGCCACTTCATCCTGATTGAATCCCATTTTTATCTCCAGAAGCAATGAGCACATAAGAAGTTTTTCTTATGAGAAATAAAAAATGAAATCTTGAAACTGAAGTGCAAAGAAATATTTCCTTTAAGTTGTAGAATATGTATGGTGTTCTGCCCACCTGGAATGATAGAAGGAAGTGTTATGGAGATTGTGGAGGGGCTTCTCTTAGTTATCTTGCAAGTTGAAGTTCTGCAAGCATTTTAGAGTAGAATGCATTCATTTTTCAACAACTCAGCAGTTCCTAACAAATACCCATGTCTGGATAGCCTTTAGGCTGCATCCAAATTATTGATGAGTTCTTGAAATTGCTGATAGCAAAGCTTTTCTGGTCCCAGGCTTTTGGTATGCAAATATGCAACTGCTCTTTCTTTAGAGTAACAGCTTTTTAATTACCTCTGATACTTGATCAATAGGCATTTTTTTTTTTTAAGACAAGAGGAAAAAGAAAGAAAATTGCTTCACATAATTGCTCTGGTTTGAACAATAAAGCATCATTTTATTTTTCAAGAGCCAAAGTTGATTACACATTTCCCTTCTTGACCTAAAATTATAGGCAGAATTTTTTGAAAATAATAAAATTATGTACCTTTAAAGGAGGTGGTGAAAATGTTAATGTTGGAAAAGGAAACAACTCATTTCAGAAAGTGATAAGTATTAATATTTTCTTAAACATACTGTCTTAATAATGAAAACCACATGTTAGTTTAGACTCCAAGGTGCAATATTGATAATATTTTGGCATGTAGTCTATTAGCCACAGTCATATGACAAGTTCAATTACGATCAAATGGTGTATGTCAGATTTTTAAATATACAACAAGCAAAAAGAATTTTGGAAGACCAACTGTCCCAAATTCTCAATTTTCACAGTTTTCATCAAGAAGGGAATGAATAGAAAAAATCATTGTCTAATACAGCAGATGAGTTTTCTCCACTGCATAAGTCTGAACCCTCTTACTATGGACTTCTTGAGTTGCTATTGCTTTGCTGTTCCCAGACTGACGTATGATACATGCGATGCTTGATGCCCTCCCTTTCCTGAATTCAGTAGGTTTAAGAACTCCTTTCCCAAGGGGATGGAAACAGCAAATATCTTAAATGTTTCCAGATGTGTTTTGGTATTGATGAGGGAATCAAATTTCATCACTAGATCATAAACAATTTTCTAGCAAGAAAAAGTCTAATGATCACTATGAGATCAAAATAAAAACACAAAACTTAATAAAATAAGAATAACCCAATATGTTTTTCTTTTTTTTAAATTTTTTTATTAATTTTATTTATTTCTGTATGTGTATAAATGTACTGTCTGCATGCAGGTCTGTGCACCCGTGTCGTGCAATGCCGCGGAGGTCAGAAGAGGGTGTCGGATTCCCCTGGAACTGGAGTTCTCCTGGAATTGGAGTTTCAGACAGTTCTCGGCCGCCATGTGGGTGCTGGGGATCGAACCTGGGTCCTCTGCAAGAGCGGTCGGCGCTCTTCACCGCTAGGCCATCTCTCCAGCCCCCCAATATGTTTTTCTTATATGGAAGATTTTGTTGATTATATCACTTATTACGAAAGAAATGGGGGAAATATTTTGTGGTCAGTCTATGTAACATAAAAATGTAATCGATCACAGGATTTTGAACTAACTATATGAAATATGAAATTTGTGATAATCTCTAAATTTAATTTTTATCTGCATGATATTTACTTATTTATTTTTATTTTTTTTTTAATTTTACTTATTTTTTATGTGTATGAATGTACCGTCTGCATGTAGGTTTGTGCACCCATATCGTGCAATGCCGCGGAGGTTAGAAGAGGGTGTCGGATTCCCCTGGAACTGGATTTAAAGACGGTTCTCAGCCACCATGTGAGTGCTGGGGATCGAATCCGGGTCCTCTACAAGAGCGATCGGCACTCTTAACTACTAGGCCATCTCTCCAGCCCTCCGCATGATTTTTAATAAGTTGTTGTTAAGTAATTTGAGTTGAGTCCCTGATCTCTCATTGCTTATTTCATTACAGCCTCAGGAACAATTTCAACAAGAATTTGAGATTTGATTCTGAGCCAATATAGGACGAACAGTTACTTGTAATTTGGTAAATTTCTGTAGATTTTACAGACATACCATTGAAGAAACATAGAGAAAATATTCAACTAATTGTTCAAGTTGCTTAAGTAGCAGATAGACACTTCTTGGCAAGCCTAATGACCTGGACTTAACCCCCACGATCCACATGGTGGAAAGAAACAGCTGTCCTATGACCTCCAGTGTCATGTTCTGCAGCAGTGCACCCACAACCAACTTTCCAACAAAGACACATTATAAATAAATAAATAAATAAATAAATAAATAAACAAACAAATAGTAATACATATTTCAAAGCTCAAATCTGAGTCAAATACCGAATAACAGCTAAGATTTATTTTTTTTAACAATTTCAGAAAAAACAATGTTGTTTATATATGCCACCAAATCAATTGTTCCTAAAATGGTTATCAACAATTGATTTGGTGGCATATATAAAATTTCAATAATATAAAAAAAAATCAAGACTAAATTGAATTGAAAGTTTAAATCAATCTTCTTTTAAATTAAATATCAAATAATTTAATATGGTAAAATATTTTTCCATTTTTTATGCATCATTTTATGTGTATGAATGTTTTCCTACATGTGTGTAATGTACTACATGCAAACCTGCTGTCTGCTGGTCAGAAGAGGGGCATGGTTCCCCTGGAAATGAAATGAAGGACAGGAATTAAGCCTGATGCTTTTACTGGGAACTGAACTTGGGTTGTCTACAAGAGCAGCGAGAAATCCTAAATGCTGAGCCATTTCTCCAGCTCTACATGAAAATAATTTAATTAAATAAATTATAGTCACATATAATAAACAATAACCATAAATTTGACAAATTACCAGAGGATATATATATATATATATATATATATATTTTAATGTTCCAATTAGTGTCTAAGAATAAAATGTAGCCAAAGTTGCCCTCCACAACACACACTTCATTTAAATAGCATGTGTTTAAATTACTAAATAAAGAACTAGAAAAAGCAAACACTTTTAAAAAATCCACTGAAATGGGTAGGATTATATCCAATTTCCATTATAATAAAGCCATGTTTTTCTAGAGTCAGTTGTGTTGCTTGTGACTATGAATGAGTCAGTTTGTGAGAAGGTAATAGACGTTCTCACTAATGAGTGCTCCGTGACCAATGCCACACGATGCATTAACCTTTCAAATATGCAAATGTCTTTCAGGGGAAGTATTTCCCAAATAAAGGCAAAATCTCTATCTTCACTGTTCTCTGTCATTGACTTTAATAAGCTTAAAACTTTTCTTTGCTTCAATTAATTGCATAGACTTGTCAAGGAAAAACTAATTCATTGAAGTCCAGTTATAATTACTTCCATGTTAAAAATGAATTTATAATTAAAACAATAAAATACTAAACTGTTCTTAAGATACCATCCAAATTAGAGATTAGAATGAGCAGTCACAGGCATCATGATTTATGCTTCACTCATGCATTGTATCTCGGTCTTGTGCTGGGTGAACTTTACTGCTCTCTTTGGAACAAGGAGCAAAAATAGTGTTGTCATTTTTACTATAAATGTGAGTGTCAAAATGTTTTAGTAAAGGGACTATTCTTGCTTAAAATGAAGAGAATTATAACATTAAAATATTGCTGGAGGCTGATCTCTGACATATGCTTTAAATTGTAAGCCCTGTTAATATAGTCATACTAATTTAAAATCCATATTATAATTTATTTGTCATACTGTTTCTAAAAGCCATTTATTTCATATAATATTTTAATGTATATTTAATTTCATGTTAAAATTATATTAGACTTTCCTTTTTATCACCTCAGTCCAGTGTGATACCTAAGGGACTAAAGATTTTATTGAATTATCGTCTAGTGATTTGTGATAAGATTTATCAGAAATACAATTAAGGGCTGGAGAGATGGCTCTGAGATGAAGAACACTGGCTGCTCTTGTAGAGGGTCTGAGTTTGGTTTCCAGCGTCTACATGGCAGCTAACAACTATCTGTAACTCCAGTTCCAGGGGATCAAATACCCTCTTCTACCACCACAGGAATTGTATGAAATAGGTAAACTTACATATGTGCAAGCAATATACACATGCACATAATGTAAAAATAAATAAACATTTAAAAAAAAAGAAATACAATCAAGCAATTTGCAAGTGTCTTGTTTTATCTTGTGTCATTGATTTTATATTTGTAAATTTGTTAAGAATTAGAATTTGCTAGTGTTTAGCAGAAACCTTATCTATCTGAAAAAATTCTGAGTCCATGGAAAACTTTTTTAAAAATTCAGAAACTGGAGTAAAAGAGTGCAGGCAAATCTCTAGACAATTAAAATATGTGATTAACTAAAAAGTCATTTTGTTAACTCAGAAAAAGTCAGAACACATAAGAAAGAAAGCATGCCCATATATTCTGAAACAAAGTACTATTTCACATAGAAACTAAACTCCTTGGTATAAGTGAATGATGCTGAATAAAACCAAAAGACTATGTAACTACATCTTTCTATCCTAAACCGTTTGGAATATTTACTATGAAGTAGATACCAAGGCTTCTGCTCTGAAGTTCCCTCCTATATAATAGTGAAACTAAGAGGGAGATGAATCAGTCCCAAAGCACACAAGTAAATTCTATGCAATTTAGCATTTATTGATAGATATTCCTCATGGATAAATGTGTCTCTTTCCTATAATATATATATATGTTTGTCCTTGATCCTTAATTAGGAGGAAATTATTCCCAGCTGATTCACACAGAAAGGTGAATATAACACATTGCTCAAGCTTACTGTAAATATGTTACCACTGTAGAATAATCTCACAGTGAAGAAGGGAATCTATCCAATAGGCCACTTGAGCAAGAGATTTGCTTACTAATATGACAGGAAGGAAAATAGGACCTCAGGTGCATGTTGTAAAAGC
The DNA here is from genome assembly GCA_009823505.1 of Rhizomys pruinosus. Classification (NCBI taxonomy): domain Eukaryota; kingdom Metazoa; phylum Chordata; class Mammalia; order Rodentia; family Spalacidae; genus Rhizomys; species Rhizomys pruinosus. Next base: position 60,601 of record VZQC01000084.1, on the reverse strand, counting down.
TACTGAAAAGTTCAGGTACCTGGGAACAGCAATATTAGATCATAAAATGAAATTCTAAAGAAATGGTATGGAAATGCTCTCAAAGTGCAACACATTAAAAAATTATCAAAGATTGTAAAACCCAGGTAGATAGGATCATTTATTTAATATATTTCAGTCAAAACTTTTTGTTTGTCACCTTAGCACAGGAATGATTTTCCTGTGTATCAAGGTCCATGGATAAGAAAACCACCCACGGTCAATCAATTAGTGAAATAGTGAGGACTCACCTGACCTGATTCTACAATCACTGTTTTTTCCCTTTCATTTATCTGTGTCTGTAGACTTGCAGGTAGATACAGGAGTTGCTGCCCCTATTGAAAGGTGACCTACTTGTCAGGAACAGTTGAGTGTTGTTTTTCACACAGTTGAGGAGTTGTGGTACAAGAGAGTTGAAAAATATTTGCTATGCCAATTCCTAATGCATCTGTGCCAAAGGATAATTGGAATCTCTAGCCTCAAACAGCTAGGGCAACCAATTTCTCATACATGCTTGGTATGTACTATCTGAATCACCAACTAGGCCAGCAACCCGGGCCACCTTAAGTGCAGAAACAGAACTAAATCTAGAAAGACTGGTTAGTCTGGTGTTGGTGCTGATGTTGTTTTAATAAAAGCCTTGAAAAAGTTATAGTAACAAGGACCCTTTATTTTTCCCATTATCCATTTTCTCATCCTGCATTAAATCTTTGTAGAAATTCTGGTAGACACTACATTGATTGAAACTTAGTAAGGGGTGGAAAATATGGGGACTAAATAAACGGATCTGAACAATTCAAGGCTGGGATCTCATTACTCTTTTGTTTTCTTTCAAATATTTACTGCCTAACTCTGACTCCAGATGTGGATTTAGTACATGTGATCACCTGCTCTGTCTAGAAGCAAATGGACTCTAACCAGTCTCTGGCTGGCAACAGTTATATATTCCTTTTTAGATTCAGAAGGCATGAAGGTCATGTTCGTGAACAGAATTAATAGAGCTGGCAACTTATAAGTGGGAGAATCTCAAAATCCAAGGTGGTGTCCTAGTTAAGTGTGGAATGGGAGCTGCAGAAGGTACGTTTTCCTCTTTCCCTGTTCACGTAAGTAGTTTGTGGCCCATTTCCTATGGTATGTCAGAAGACTGTGGGATTAGACACTGGAAACAATAGCTATATATCCCTGAATGCTTTATCCTCTTTATTCCTACACTTTGAAATGGCATTTACCAATAAAAGCCACATGAACAGAAAACTATTTTCTGTTGTTATTTCTTGTTTATCACATCTCAAAATTGTCACTGTATTAGTGAAAATCATGAGTCATATTATATAAAAAGTCAAGGAGGAAAAATCTTTGGAAGAAAAATCACTTTATAATTACATGGTAACACTATTCTTTAGAGAAAGCTAATAATGCATTTATTAGTGTACAATTAAGTAAACATATTCTTTGATCAAGTAATATTGGATACTTTAAGATTTTACACAGTGAATGGCAAACAAATGCTTGAATAGCTTAACCATTTTTTAAAAGTCATTGAAATTGTAGATTGAACATACTTTGAATAATAATCATATGAAGTAACATAAAAGTGCATGTGTGGAACTGAGAGATGGATAAGTGGTTAAGAGCCCTTGCTGCAGAAGACCCAGGTTTAATCCTCAATTCCCAACAGCCACATGGGGGCTAGCAGTCATCTATAATTCCAGTTCCAAGTGATCTGATGCCCTCTTCTGACCTCCAGAGGCATTTGCGGGACACAGTCGCACTTCCGTATCAGCAGACAATATACTCATTCGCATAAAATCAAAACAATAAAATATATTTAAAATGACTGCATATTTGCACTACATTTTCATTGTTTATGCAGGTAATGAGAGTGGTTTACCCCATATTTTCATTTCCTAGTTGGTGTCTTTCTTGATATGCTCCATATTGTATAGTTCTGGTGGCTCATTTTAAGATGTTAACCGGGTTTTTTATTATTGTGTTTTGTTTCCCATTTGAAGATTCATTCATGAAAAGTAACCAAAATACTTTTATATATACATATGTTTTAACTGTAGCCAAATATGCCTTGGAAACAGGCCATGAAAACTTGCATTTCTAAAATTCACTTGTCATCTTAAAACAAATGAGTTATTTATTCTAATGCCTCTCTGTTCCTCAAAAGTGTGTGGATTTTAAATATTTTATTTTTATTTTATGTGTGTAAGTATACTCACATAGGTGCATCAGTGTCAACCAATGCTTGTGGAGGTCAGAAGAAGTTGTCAAATTGCCCTGAAACTTAATCCAAGGATGGTAGTTAGCTGCTGCATTGGTGTTGAGAATAGAACCTGGATCCTCTGCAAGAGCAACCACTGCTCTTAACTGCTGAGACATCTTTCAAGCCTCTACAGTGTGTGTTTTAATGGAAGTTTTAAATGTTAATTCTGACTCATAACAGAAATTATAAAAAATGCTAATCTCATAGTTTTATGGAGAAAAGAATACACATGAAAAGACTAGTAAGTAACTTTCTTTACTTTGACATTATTATGATTGCAGGAGACAGAAAACATGAATGACCATGACATTTCTGGTACTTGATTAATTGCATATTTGAGAACAGTTAGTTTTCAGTTCATTTTAAAAAGTTTTTTTTAATTTTTACTTTATGTGTATGAGTATTTTGTTTGCTTGTATGTAAGTGCACCACATGTACACAATGCACATAGAGGCCAGAAGTAGGTTTCTGATCCCATGAAACTGGAGCTTCAGATGGTGTTTACTCACATTGTGGGAGCTGGGAAAGGAACTGTGGTCCTCTAGAAGAGAAGCCAGTGATCACAACCACTGAGCCATTTGCCCAGCTTCCTATTTATTTTATTTTATTTTATTTTATTTTTTTTGAGATGGGTCTCGTTTAGCCCTGGATGGCTGCAAACTTGGTATGTAGACCATGCTGACCGTGATCTTATAGATATCCATCTGCCTCTGTTTTCTGAGTTCTAGAACTAAAGGTGTGTGCTCCTGAGTTCATATTTAGACTGAAACAGTTTATTCCTGGGTAATAGATATCTCATGTAGTTTTACTATTCTTTTTGTTTTTGTTGTTTTGGTCTTGGAGAAAGGGTCTCTCGGTAGCCTCTGTTGACCTACAACATGCTATGTACACAAGGATGGCTTCAATCTCACAGAGATCAACTTGCTTTCCCACCAATGTGCTGGAATTAAAGGTGCGTACCACCATAATTTTTAAATTTACGGGCTGGAGAGATGGCCTAGGGGCTAAGAGCGCCCACCGCTCTTACAGAGAATCCGGGTTCAATCCCCAGCACCCACGCTCTCTTCTGACCTCCGCGGCATTGCACGACATGGGTGCACAAACTTGCATGAAGACAGTACATTGATACACATACAGAAATAAATAAATGTCGGGCGTGATGGCTCACGCCTTTAATCCTAGCACTTGGGAGGCAGAGGCCCGTGGATCTGTGACTTCCAGCCCAGCCTGGTCTACAGAGTGAGTTCCAGGACAGCCAGAGCTACAGGGAGACCCTGTCTCAAAAAGACAAAAAAAAAAAAAAATTAAATTTACTTATTTTTTTTCTAATATAATGGTTTTATGATTTTTTTTGAGAATTTCATATATGTGTACAATGTAAGATGAGCCTTTTAATCTTCCACGTAACCTACCAATTCTTTATGATTGGCCTATTTACTCCTCAACTTTATGTCCTTTTTCTTTTTGATTGAATTTTTGAATATTTCATACAATATATTTGATTGTATTTAGATTCCTTCTCCATCTGTACCCCTACTACCTTGAACACAATTTCATGTACTCTATCATATATATGTCTATAAAGTTCAATTTGTGTCCAGAAATGATTTTGTTGTGGATCCATCCATTTACTGAAGCCTGGTGAACCAAACAAGAGGCTGGGGTTATGCAGTGATACTCTGTCTCAAAACAACAGCAACAACAATAACAACAACAACAACAAAGAAAACCCCAAATAAACCACAGCAAACAACAAAAATACATTCTTAATAGCAACAAATGAATTATGTGTTTCAATAAAACTCCAGGCTACACAGCAACAAGCAAAGTGATCAATGTAGGTGATTTAAAATCCTCACCTGCATTGTCTACACGACAGTATTTTGAAAATCAGGTTTTTGTATGAGGTGTCTATGCTGAAGTTGGAATTTCCAAAGAATATTTATACAAGGCATTGTGTGAAAATCATTTGGCACATTTTTTTAATAGAGCTTTATAGCATTTTCTCAAAGACCCAGGATTTGCTATTCTCTTCACAGCCAATGCTTTAGCAAGGAAAAGATGCAAAGCATGGGGATGTTGTGGTATGGAGTTCTAGTAGGCGATCCACCTTTATTTTAGCTAGTTTCATTTCTATTAAAAAAACACTAGCAATGGAAACAGAAACCTCCTCTTACTCTTGAGATGCAATATGAATGTAAATATATACCTGAGGCTGAACATGCAATGAAGCACACGTTTTGGAGGACTGTAATTTAATCTCATCTCTTCAGATTCATGTCTTGTAGGCATAGGGGGAATGCTGTGATAAAACTCCTTGAGGAATATTTTACTGTAAGAAATATACAACTGTAAACAAAAATAATAAAGGAATATATCAAAATGCAACAAATCAACACACTGAGTACGATAGCTTTCTTTTTTTTTACATTTAATGAACGATAGCTGTATATGTCTACACATAAAATGTCTTTTCTTAGGAAAATGGGTCTAGTATGCATAAGTAATTTATTAAATTCCTTATTTTGTGCTATAAATCTGTATTTATACTTTTCTGTTACCTTAATTGGTTCACTAGTTTTAATAATTTAAAATTGTTAAAAATGCATCTTACCAATATCCTACTCACATTTATATAGTCACAGGTGGATTAAATTTAACTTTAAAGAAAATGGAATGATTCATTACACACACACACACACACACACACACTCACACACACACACAACCACACACACAAAGAGATGTTTCAGTGGTTAAGAACACTGGCTGTTCTTGCAGAGGACCCAGGTTCAAATCCCAGCAGCCATGTGGTACCCAAGAACCATCAATAACTTTAATTCCAGGGGATCTGAAACCCTCCAATGACCTTTGTGATCAGCTGGCCCTCTACTCATCATGTACACCTGCAGACCAGGCAGCCTCTCTGAGAGCCACCTGCCTTTCGCTTCCTAGTGCCGAGAAAAAAGATTCAGTGCTACCACAGCCTGTTTGAATAGCATCTTGAAATAAAGCTTCAACAAATTGCAATGGTATGTTTAAACAACACACTAAAAGCCAAGATTCAAATAGCATTTAAGATAAAGTAAGCTAATGTCAGAAAACCAAAGTAGCTAGTGACTAAAGGTGCTAATCAAACTAGCCATCCTTGTGAGGCAATAAGATAGCAAGGACCTGAGCTATAGTGGATCTGTATAGATAGAAAGCAAGAATGGATATAAAAAAATAAAACCTCATCAAACTTCTGAAGAAAAGGATACTGGTTCAAAATGATTAGATATGCTAGACTATTTCAGACATTTTAATCTTACTGACTATAATTATTGTTGCAACATGAAGTGTATTAGTTAGCTTTTACTGTCAACTTGACACAGTACAGAGTCACCTTAGAGGGAAATCTCTATTAAGGACTTGTCTTGATCAGTTTGGAGTGGGTAGGTCTGTGGCTGATTCTCATGATTAGGAATTGATAAGAGGAGGGTCCAGCTCACTGTATCTGACACCATTCCCTAGGCAGGTTGAACTACACACACTCTATACCAACTCTAGTTGAGCACGTTCTGTTAAGTCAGAAAGCAACCTTCCTCCATAATTTCTGCTTCAGGATCCCACCCTAGGTTCATGCCTTGCATTCTCTCAAAGGTGGACTGGAAGTTTAAGCTAAATAAATCCTTTCCTCCTCTAAAAAAGTTAGTAGAGAATTCAAGTGGTTAGTTGGTTTTCAAACTGGTGGCTGCATCTATAAAACGTGAATAGTTTCAAGCCAGTCAAAATTCCAGGGTGACTGGGAGAAGGTCTCACAAGGCCCCACCCTTAGCCAAAGAGCTTTTTTGAAGGTGGTTGATATGGGAAGGGTGTCAACTTTCTTCAAGAATATTTCCTTGGGGGGGAAGTGAAAGTTGTCCATGATCCAGAACTAGCAGGACCCACAAGTTAAACAAAAATAAAATAAATGTTGAAATGATGTAGTAGGGAAAGGTGGAAGGAGTCTAGAAATTTGACCAGAAGACAGTGTATACATGCTTGAAATTCTCAAAGAGTGAATAAAAATGTGTTTTTTTTAAATACTGATTAATTATTGAGCCAGAGGTAAAGCTCTTTGGTAGGGTGTGGACTTAGCATATTGAGGTTCTGTGTTTGCTCCCTAGTACTACAAGGACAATGGAAAGGAATAGTAGATTAACTGCACAACATTCATGGTAAAGTTATTGTGTAGTATCAGAATGATAAAGGTGATGTAGAGTAGAGGTATTCAAAGATGTATGCACATCCTGTGCACCCTGATATTTAGCATGGGATGAAAGTAAATCTTTAGATACCTCTGCTCTACATCACCATTTCCAGTTTTGCAGGAACCAGTCATGAATCCTTCTCAAGGTAGCTCAGTACACAGAACAAAGAAACTTGCAGTCAGGGAAACGATTCGTAGACAGAGTAGGTGAACACTACTCATCAAGACAGAAAGAGAGGCAAGCCATTTTAAGGGATTTTAAAAAGTTAGCCAGTCAACCACAGTTGTTTTTTTTTTATTATTTAAACTTTTTCCATAGGTCAGACATCATTTCTCAGTCAAATCTAGAGTCGCTTCCCTTTCCATGCCTCCCACTCCCCCCTGAGTCTCTGCACTCTGCCATACATGTCCTGCATCTTTTTCTGAGTCTTTCCAGAGTTTTATATTTTCAGTTCTTTTGTTGTTGTTCTCTCCAACTTGCTACAGTACACACACACACACACACACACACACACACACACACACACACATATATATATATAAAAATATACATACATACCTACACACACATATCACTTGAATTGGAGGATATTTTTTTCCCAAAAGATGTCATGTTTTCCTTAAGGAAGTGCTCGAAGTTTCCTCCTTGGCAATCCCAGACTTTGTTATTTTTTTTTTTTAAAGTAAGTTGGAGAGAAACAAAGAGCTCCATAGAAGACAACTGATAAAGAATTGGTATTCAGTGAACTTTGTACAGGTGAAATGTAAGTTTTGTCAGTTTTGTCTATTAGTAATAAAGACCTCGCAACAAGGAGTGTCTGTTTTGGTACAGCCTATTTAAGGCTGGGAAAGAATAAAGGGAAACACACTGATTTTTATTAGGTTAAGTCTGTTTCCAAGGGAAACACTTACTTCAGCTTTCTAACTCTCAGGTCTGTGGAAGTATAATTTTAAAACTCAATTTCACATTATTTACATATTTTCAAATATTCTATGTAAGATTTAGAGAGAATGTTATGAGCTACTATATCAACTCTCTGGTAAAGTATTCCTTGCATATGCAAACAGGTGTTTAAAGAAGTCAGTTACACAAATTCAGATTAGAAAGTAGTTATTGCAACAGTTCTGATCAATCATGCCCTAAAAAATATTGTCATAGCAGTTGGAAAACAGCACTCTTTATAACACTAACCATTGAACTAACCATGAACATGGAGACTTGATAAAATGCTTACTATTTGTTAGCCATTAAATACAAATAAATAGTTTATTTGTTTCTTTATAATACTAGATTTAATCATACTCCCAAGCTGGGAGATAGATACTACCCCAACATGTATTTTTTTGCTTAAAATGAATAGAAATGAAATGTTGAAATCACAAAGAAAGAATGCTGAGAGAATTGAATATAACTCTCCCCACCCCAAAACAGTGTCATTGAATTATTAAAAAAGTTTTCTGATAAGCTAAATTTTAAGATATGTTCAAATTTCATGATATACAATCATTTTTTTCTATTTTTCTTCACATTTATACTTATTTTAAGTATTGTTCATTGAATTAGTCATAACTCACTAGGATTAATAATCAATACCATTTCCATTATATAATTATACCTTATCTCAACTATATCTCATAGATTTAAATATATATATATATATAATTAATTGGTTTAAATATTAAAGTGAATATATCTTAGACAAGAAATTATTTTAGGATATTATTTTCCTTTTCTTATAAAATGAGTCATTGTATTCATGACAGGAGAAGTTTTAAAATTAAGAATTCGATGTTTCAAGAAATTCAATTAACAGCTCATATTGTTTTAAAATACTGCTATAATGATCTATAGCTCATAAATGCTAAAATTCATTGTCCTCCGTGTGAATGCATGTGCTCTCATATTTTTTTAAGTCATAACCAGTTTTATTGCAAAAGGACCCTGTACACATTTCTAAATTCTATTAACTTAATAGCTACCCAACAAGTCATTAACATACAGAAACATGCATCATGAGAGTGCTCTCACATTTTAACACAAATAAAATAATTTCTTCTAGTGAATGGGTGAATACCAAAGGGGTGCATAATTTCTAGGGGCCTTTGGTCCAACAATGCAACTCAGTAAGATTCACGCTATTAATAAAAAAAAAAAATCAACAATGTCCCTCTAAGGCATTCAATGTGCTAAATAGTTATTGTCACAAATAAAGATGGGAAAAGTTATCTTGGCTGCCCTTAAGTGATAAAAGTAAATAAGGGCAACATTCTAAAGTATCAGGATATCAAACCATCTGGGTCTGGGCATTTCAATGAATGTTGATGGCGAGAGAATATACCTGGGGGAATTCTTAAGAAGAGGTTTGAATTACAGGTTAGTTCTGCATAATAATAGTGAATGAATCTCAGTTTTTGTTACAGAAAATAGGTTAGTTCCCAGATTACCTAAGGATGTAACAGAGAGCTCCACAGGACAGATGGGAATCCTGAAGAAAAAAAAAAAAAAAAGAAAACAGAGAAACTGCAGTTTCATGGATACTTTGGTGAAACCTTTCATACTATGAATAGAGGCTGCCTGGGACAATGAGAGCTTTAACTTGCAGAAACTCCAACCTTTTGCAGTTGTCCAGAAATTCCCTATTTCCAAATGGGCTTTTACAATAAAATTGCTGGAGTGTTAGAGAGGGACAAACCTAGAGCATTTATTTTTTTCTAGAAAGTCTTTTATTTTTCTGTTGTGAATAACTGTTTTTTTCAATTCTACCAAATGATCTTAAATTCCCAATTTATACATATCTCATTGAGATTCACATAAATAACAAAAGCATTATTCTTTGCCAAAAGAAACGGAAATGTCATATATACAGAAAGGCTCTGACTAAATTGTTTTGTAGTTTTAGGAATGAAGTACATGTTTATTAACTATGTGTTGGCCTGGCAGAACAATATAGAAAGTTTAATGCTTTATGGTGTTCCATCATGAAGCCACATCAAACTGAATACTTCCAATTACTAGTAACATGTATACTGCTTTAGTGTGTCAGCAGTTTTAAAACCAGTAAAGTGTTGAATATGGCTTTTCAAAATCTGAAACTTAGAGATATTTGTAAAATCTGATATCATAGTGCCCTATTACCTTTAAATTCATGTTTTGTTGAAAACAGTAAATTTACATAACAAATGATGAAACATAAAGCTTTAATACAAATAAAAACACTTTTTACTTAAGGTGTCATGTAGTAGAATTTGTATGTGACCAGACTTTCTAGTGTTGAAAATCTTGAGCCCTAACTTAAAAAGAAACTAGGAGGAATTATTAAATCTGTTACCCCGCCCCTTGCCATTGCACCTACAACTAGGCATTGTGCCTTAATCTGAAATTATTTGATATGCATACTTTTTTAAATGGAAGTTCTACAAAATGCCATATACTATTGTAGGTTGGATGTTTAAATGACTGGTATGTAATATCTTTTTTTAAAATTTTTTTATTATTATTTATCTTTGTTTATGTATGAATGTACCTGTCTGCATGCAGGTCTGTGCACCCGTGTCGTGCAATGCCGCGGAGGTCAGAAGATTGTCTCGGATTCCCCTGGAACTGGAGTTCTCCTGGAATTGGAGTTTCAGACGGTTCTCGGCAGCCATGTCGGTGCCGGGTCCTCTATAAGAGCAGTCAGCGTTCTTAACCACTAGACTATCTCTCCAGCCCCAGTTTTCATCGTCTATATCATCTAATTCATCATCATCTTCATGTGCTTGTTAATCTTTTCTTAATCAACAGGTGGATATCTGTCCTGTTCCAGATGTGCACTTAGGATTTTAACACTGCAACTTGGAATAGTCTTCAATGACGACATATTCCATGAATTTCTGAGCTGATATAGATTGTAGTATTTTATCAACATAGAAATTTCCTTATTACACTATTATGTAGTGTTTATGTTTGCCTTTCAACTATAAATTCAAACAACCATGTTGTTTGAATTTTGCTAAAACTTTGCAACAAAAATTTTAATACGATGATAATTGAATTATTTGATTTTATATTATGCATTCTAGGCTATAATATAGAATGGCATAGAATGGCTTTTCTGAGACATATTCTTTTAATTTTTATTTAATTTTTATGTGTATGAATGTACTGTCTACATGTAGGTTTGTGCACCCATGTCGTGCAATGTCTGGAGGTCAGAAGAGGGTGTCGGATTCCCCTGGAACTGGAGTTAAAGAAGGTTCTCAGCCGCCACGTGGGTGCTAGGGATTGAACCTGGGTCCTCTGCAAAAGCAGTTGGCGCTCTTAACTGCTAGGCCATCTCTCCAGCCCCAAGACATATTTTAATATGTAGGTCATCTATTGAGCAAATATTTACCCATTGTCTTTATATAGCAGGTATATAATAGAGAAATTTTAAATGAGGTTTTTAAATATGAAAAAAATTACTGATTTGTGACATCTAGAAAAAAGTTCAATATTTTTATGTTTAATAACCTACAAATCTCCCATTTTCTATTACATTTTTATGCTCAATGTGTTTCATGTGTGTGGAAAGCGAGGATATAAAGATCAACAAGTATTTCTCAAATGACGAATGGATGATTCATAACTTTATATGACTTATGGATCCAAGGGAATGTTTTAAACTTGAGACTCATCTGACATGTCATTAATTTTCTCTAAAATCTTTTAGTTTACCCTCTTGTCACTTGATCTTAACCAAAAGGCTGACAAATGATTTTACAGAGCCTTATATTTACTATATAGTCTCTGTGCAATGTGAATTTTTTTTCTTTTTAACCATTTTCATCCCAGCTGATAGATGGGCTAACGACAGATTCATGGGGGCAGGGTACATGCTCTTATCCAGTATGATAGAATTTGAGGGGCCACATCCCAGCAATTTACAAAAAGAGCTAGATTGGGAGCAAAATTCATCCTAGTCAAAGTTTGTGCTGCAGTGACTGAATGTCTCACTTAAACAGCTTAATAAGAAGAAAGCTTTGTTCTGAATCCTTTCAAAATGTTATCTCCACAGCCACTTGGTCCTATGCACCCCAGCAGAACATGAAGGAGAACAAAGCAAGCAAGGAAGAAGTTCTTCATCTCATGTTATCAGGTACCAAAGAGAAGGAAATGGTGACCAGATATAACCCTCAAATTCATGTCCCCGGGAACCATTTCCTCCAACTAGGCCCAACATCCCAGGGTTTCTGTCACCTCCCAAACAGTACCCACAGCTGGGGACCAAAACTCAACATGTGAGGATGTAGGGAAATTTTTTTTTAATTTTTTTAAATTTTATTTATTTCTGTATGTGTATGAATGTACTGTCTGCATGCAGGTCTGTGCACCCGTGTCGTGCAATGGTGCGGAGGTCAGAAGAGGGTGTCGGATTCCCCTGGAACTGGAGTTCTCCTGGAATTGGAGTTTCAGACAGTTCTCGGCCGCCATGTGGGGGCTGGGGATCGAACCCGGGTCCTCTGTAAGAACGGTCGGTGCTCTTAACCGCTAGGCCATCTCTCCAGCCCGATGTAGGGAAATTTTTATAATCAACCCATAAAAACTCTTTTTGTGTTAACCGAACAGCACATTTGCTGTTGAGTTCTTTTCAAGTTGTATTACTCTGCTAAGAAGTCTAGAGAGTTAGAGGGATTTTCCATTGTCTCCTTTTTGATTTAGATTAAATGTTTTACTTTTACTCCTACTTTGGGGGATAATGTTATACATTTTTAGTTTATTTTAATTTTCAATCTGAATTCAACTAGAATTTGAACATAGAGACACAATTGAGTTATATGTTGGGTCAAAATGATTCTTTCCACATATAAACAGTGAGAATGACGTCCTCAAGCAAAGAAAACCTACCATACTGGTCAGGATAATTGGTAAGGATGATATCCACAAATCTATGCTTATTACAACACTGTTCATGATAATGTAAATATGGGTTCTGCTAAAGAGCCAACCAAAAGATAAACAGATAAAAATATGATATATATATATATATATATATGCCACATGTATGTATCATATATATATATATATATATATACATATATATGATAGAGTTTTACACAGGAAAAAATGAAAAAAGTATATCACTTTTAGAAAACTAGATATAACTGGTGATCCTCATGTTAAGTGCAATGAATTAAGTCCCATGGAAACAGATACACTATGTTTTAGCTTACATACACAGAAAAAAAAAAATAAAAGGACATGAAACTGAAAAGGACAACTTGGGTTTGTGGAAAAGGGAAAGAAAAGGGAAGGGCTGTATGAAAGAACAACAAAGAGGGTTAGTAGGACTAAAGTATATTATAGTCATAAATGGAAAATTTCCAAGGAATCTATATAGTCAATAAGTGCAAATTCAAAATATCTTTAATAGATCCGTCTTACACTTTTTGCTCTGCACCTTCCTCTAATGCTTTAACTATATTAAAGCTTTCACATTCTCGATGCCATTGAAATCCAAAAATGGTTGAGATTTCCGAAGTCCATTATCTTCAATGGAAAACTGAGTTAAAACAATATTTTATTTGGGAGAGAAACAAGCTACTGTTGGAGGTCACCATATGCTGGACAGCTGAAGAAAATAAGGCAGGCTTCTCTAGCAGTATCCTTTCAAAGCATTTTCTTCTCTTTTCCTATTACTTTGGAGTGAAGCACAGAGGATCCTGGGTCTTTGGCAGTTGGGGTAGGAAGATCAGCATGACTGGGATCTTCCTTGCCATCATAGTAGACACTAAGGCAGTGGGGGACATTTGTGCAGGTCCAGGCTAAAAACACTCTTTTCAGGTTTTCCAATACCTGAGTAAGTAATTTTATATTCAAACTCTGTATAAATTCCCTTCAAACCCAAATTTGTGTAAACTTCATTCCCTCAAATTAAAATTGATTGGAACTTCCTGCATAAATATTTTTCTATATTATTTGTATTTTGTGTATATGAATATTGCCTGCATGTTTGTAAGTACACCCAAATTGTGCAATGCTGCAGAGGTCAGAAGAATGAATCAGTTCCCCTGAAACTGGAGTTAGGACATTTGTCAACCACCATGTGAGTGCTGGGAATTGAACCCAAGTCCTCTGCAAGAGCAGCCAGTGCTTTTAATGGCTCAGCCATCTCTCACCTTCTTATTTTTTATTATTAAAATGAAGTTTGGGGTTTATTACAGAAGTCATAGTCCATTAACTACTGTGAAATATTTTGAGAAATTTGATTCTGAATGCTCAACATTATTTGATAAATGTAATATGCTCAGCATATTTAATAAATGTAATATTCCAAAAATATCTTCACATGTTAATAACATGTTTTTCTGCAGTGATATTTCTGGAAATTATATTAGGAACTAGTATCGTAGGCATACAATGCTTGTGATGTTCTTGGAATTGTGTCCTAAGCTAATATTACAAGATTGTATTATACTAAGCATTTTCTCATCTAGTACTGCCAAAACATTTTTTTTGCAGCAATCAATTACAATTGTTAACGCACTTACATCTACAGTGCTGACATGGAATTTTTATTTTTTCCAAAATGACAAAAGAATTTGGATTCTAAACACAAAGTGCTTTTTTTTTCTTGGGTTTTAGGAAAGCAAGTCTTACAATAGTATCTTTCAGATCTCAGAATTATCAACTGAGTAATTAAAATACTCATATACTTTCTATTGCCATAATGTACCTCAAAACTTTATTTCAGCTGTCTCTATACCTGAGCCTGAGAAAGAAACATAATAATTATATTTGTCGCCATTGAACTGGCATCAATCAAATGTTTACAGCTGGGTCTCATACATGAAAAGTAAACAGTTATTATGGCTTTGTATGCTTTTTAGGATTGATGTAAAAATTCAATCAAACTAATCACCCAAGTTGTTTAACTGTAAGCCTATCAACATACTAATTATATGTTACCATATTTCTCCTTGTGTCTTTGGGGGGAATTAAGTACACCAAACAGGCACAAAGTAAATTCTGACAGATTAAAACAAGTGAAAGAAAATACTTCACTAATGTTGCCAGTTAATCTTAGTCATTAGACATTTTTCTGTTTGATAGTAACCAGTCCCACTGGACATATTCCAGAGACTTAAACTGTTATGAAATATTTACCTTTTGACTTGCATTTCTTAAGTGGTTAATCCTACTGTCTGTTAATCCTATCAATAACATTCCCCTTATGATTCTAATTTCAGTTTTCAACTTTTACCACAACTCATTTTCCTTTTGTTTGACATATAATATGAAACATTGTTGGTTTTTTCTTTCACAAGCAATTTTAGGTCATTTTCTCCTGATTGAAAAGAGATAGCCCATGGGAAATTCTTTAACAAAATATGCAATCAGTGTTAGTGACTTTGATATTGATATTCTTGCATAAAAATTCATGAAACAGTTTTCATGTCCATATCACATTAAGCAGGAAAGGGTCAGGACTGAGCCAGGATAAAATTAGCTATCTCCATTCATTCCCATTCCATTCAATTAATAACCTCAGTTAATTCTCAAGTAACAGATATGTCCAACAAAAGAATGCACATTTGATCCTGTTGTTAATACATATGTAGACAGGAGACACTAATGAATCATTACACCATCCATCAAAATGTCCCCACTGCACTCCTTCAACATCCATTTTAGGGGCTGGGTTAAATATATTTTGATTGATCCTATTTTATATCTTTGGTAAATGCCAAAGACTCCTTAAAAGAAAGGTGAGATTAGATGTGAAGGGGAAAATTTTGGCAGGTTTTACCATTAATCAGGCATTAACCTTTGCTTAGCTATCAGTGAAATATCAATGGAGAATTGGAGAAGGAAATTGCTTTCTCCTCTTTCTTAAGAAAATCTTAAGCAAACTGACAAAAAGACAAAAAAAAAAAAAAATAGCCAGGCATGGTGGTGCAAGCCTTTAATCCTAGCACTTGGGAGGCAGAGGCAGGGGGATCTTTGTGAGTTCAAGGCCAACCTGGTCTACAGAGTGAGTTCCAGGACAGCTGGGGCTACAGGAAAACGAAAAAAAAAAAAAAAAAAAAAAAAGATTACGAATTTGAATGCTGTAAAATGAATATTTTGTGGACAACCTAGGAAAGGCTACTTAGATGAAGACAAGAAATGTTTAAAACTATTCAGACTTAACATTTCAAAGCATTTAAGAAAGCATTTAAATGACCTGGCCTTATTATGGGCAATTAATGGTAAGATACTATAAAAGATTGATGTTTAGGTTTCCCGACAAGCAGTCTGGACCAGCTCTGGAGTCTAGAGCCAGGAGGATGTATTTGAGTCAGTTACCATTTCTCAATACATTTAATCAGTTTTTTCCACAATATGACTCTCTTTTTAAATGCTGAAAATTCATTACAGTGATACAGTCTAAAGTAGACAAAAACATCATTCGTCCAATTCTAGCCAGAGTTACCATTCTTTTCCGTTGAAGTCAGCAAAATGTGATTTTATTACTGCTTAAGAAACAGGAATATTTATATTCATTATAAAGTATCCACTAGCACTTCACTGTCATTATGTCAGAGAACTTTTTCATACATGAAATCGATTTTATAATTTGTAAAACTTCCAAAGAGTATCTTACGTCATAAAAACTTTATTGAAGTAACCATAGAGCAAAATCTTCCCTAAAATTGAGAACTCTGGTGAGAAATTGAAATTCAAATAATTTAAAGCCATATGTTCTTATATATAGTTATCCTTCAATAACAGTAAATAAAATACCAGATTCTAAACTTCTCAATTATGTGTGCAGTAACTTGAATTGAAATATTTCTTTGGTTAATAAAGCATCACTTGGAATAATTTAAAAACAAACAAAAATGTTCAGACATGGATAAATTATTCTTGTTGAGTCATATTGTAAAATCATAGATAGATAGATAGATAAGATAGATAGATAGATAGATAGATAGGATAAATTGATAGATGATATGAAGTTATTTTATTTTCAAATCCTGAATTGAAAGATTGTCAGATTCACATTTTTCTTTATGAATAAGCCACCAAGCATCAAGTAAAAGTTAGCAGGTAAGATTATGTCTACAAAGTAATTTAACACTGGGTTTGAATCTTCTATCAATTCTGTTAAGAAGATGTTTTAAATTTCTTTCCTTTTTTTTTTTTTTTTTTTTTTGGTCTTTTTGAGGAGAAAGGTTCTCCCTGTTGGAGTCCCAGCTGCTGGCCTGGAGCTCACTATGTAGACCAGACTGGACTTGAACTCCCAGAGATCTGCCTGCATCTGCCTCCTGAGTGCTGGGATTAAAGGCACGCTCCACCATGCCCAGCTTAAGTTAATTTTTATAAATCAGAAAAAATGATTTATAATGAGACTTTTTTGTCATATTACAGATGTTGAAGTGTTCAAAATATTCAACAAAATGGACACTGACAAGAATTGTGATAAGTAAAAGAAACACAGTATTCACCGACCATTAAAAGTAAAGAATAATGTTGAAAGTCCCTAGGGGAATATAATCTTGGAGGTAGGTGCATTCCTGGATCACATGTAATCAAAGCCATATGATCGTGAAACCCACAGCCAACACAAACATCCATCCTAAATCGAGGGGAGAAACGGTGAACAAACGACTATTGACCATTTTCCCCAGTGGACACACAAGCTAAGGAAGCTGACGGATCTACATCGAGGAATAGTGACGTTAGTAGAATAATTTCCCCCCTGTCACCACCTCCTCTTCAAACGTTCAGACTGTGCTTTCTGAGAAACACTCCTTGCTGGGCATCTGTTTTTTCCTCCCCGAATAGGTCAACGACCACAAAACAAGGGGAGCAATGTAAAGTGAGGGTCCTATCAGCGGTATCAAAAAAGTACGGATAAAAAGTCCCGAAGCTACTGAAGCTTTTTTCTGCTGAGTAATTATGTCATATGTCTCTCATCTTCTTAAGGTGGATGCTAAGATCGTACTCCACCAGGAAAACCTCCTACATACCACTTTGATTCTCATATAGTCCGCTTCTCTGCCCCGTCCTCGATTGAAGTTGTTCAGGGATACACAAATCACAAATCTAGAAACAAATTCAGTAGCCTTTCTCTATATCAACAATAAGCAAGAAGGGAAATGCAACAAGGAGATTCCTTCCCACTCACCAAATAGCCCAAAAAGCAACAAATAACCTAGGAACAATTAACCTGAAATTCCGGCCACACATAGGGGCAACCGTACCTCGTGGCTATGAGCGAATCAAAAGAAAATTTTAAACCCTTGTTGAAATGACCCCAGGCCAACAATAGTTGTGAGAAGGCCCACACTCCTCTAGACGATTGCATCCCTCAGGAAATCCTCGCGTACGCTGGTCCTTCTGGTGATTCCGGTGAAGATAATTCTGATGACCACAGAGTTATGAGTCATAGAATATCTCAATTCTACCTTGAAACTCTAGCCATCACAGACAGATTAATCTTCGCAATCCACCAATGCCAATAAATCCCAAGAGACCTCCCTCCTTCATCAGGTTGGAAAAAAAAAAAAACAAATCCTCAATTTCATTTGGAGAAACCAAACACAGACCCCTTAATAGAAGAACCCATCAAGCAGACTCTGACCGCCTGTAAAGACGCAGAAAGCCGCGGGGTGACTCCTCGTCCTCAATACCGAGACACCTTTATCATTGCAAGCATATGCTCACAGTGCACCTAGAGCATCAAAGAAATAGTTCAGCGTTCTGCCTTAGACCTGCCACTAACAAAGAACGAGAGCAGTTGCACCATATACCAGTGATAAATGAAAATAACTGATAGATCCCAAACGCCAATGACACACGGACACACCTCTTGTCAACCCGATCTCTGCGAGATAAATTCGATACAAGCGCGCCAGAGAAGGAAAGCGCACAATGGCACGAGAAGAAAACCCAATCTAGCATTCGATCAACACAACGTCGCATCTATATGGTCCCTCAAACTGCGCACCTTCCAGATGCACTTGCCGAGAAGTAATGACGAAGATTAAAACCTACCTCCCAGCCCTGCACAAATTCAAATCAGATGGCATTAAGACCTCAACGGTTAGACAGTACCTCACCAAATACTCTGAACTATAGAGAACAACATAAGGCTTTGCTAACCAGCACTCCTACCGCAACTCCACTCGGGCAGCTAAATGCGCGTCGCACACCCTGATATCACAAGGACCGCGCAACACCTCTCCTGATCATCATCAAGAGAGCAGCGTTGAAACACACCAACGTAGACTGATAAAGCATTTGCGTCACAAATTCGCCACTGTCAACGGTGGAAACGTGCATAAACTCATAAAGCTCTGATACACATCAAAAAGAAAACAAATAAAGGAAGACTCGAAAGAAGATACAAAATACCAACTCTCACACAATGAAAGAGAAGAAACCATCCTCAACTAAGACCAGATCAACATTTGACAAAGCATCCTCAAATATATCCAGAGGTATACAAGACTACTCAAACTACACATCAATCGTATTTAGACAAGTGATAAAACAGATCATGAGGTCGAAATCGACTTAGTCCAAACATATAAGACTGGAAGCAAAGCGAATAGCTTAGAAAATACCAGACTTCAAGAGAGTGAGGGAAGTAACAGTAAAGATGTCTGCAAGAATAAGGCAGCATTAACTAGGGCAATCAATTCAGTATAATATGGTTAATAACCCTTTTCATACTGGTCGCACTATAAATGATTGAGGTAAGTATGTTAAGGTTAAGTTTAGGAGGATTATAAAAAGATCAGTCTATAGACTCTAGCGGTTATTAAAGAGAGTATACACCTGCACTTCCACATCACCAAAACAATAATCATTTACATGATCACTGTAATTGCTAACACCAACACCATCATCAATGACAACAAATGCTAGAGAAGTTGTGGGGAAAAGGGAACACTCTCATTCACATTGTCCTATGTCTAAAGGATTTGGCATCAGCAATTACTCTATTTACTTTGAATCTCATTTATGCTTCAACCCAGTTCTTGTGCTTAGGTCTCGCTGATATGATACTATTACCTTCCCCAGAATTAACCACATTCGATAGTGTCGTCGACCTAATAGGAAGAAGATTATGGACTCTTGCGAGTTTTTCAGCTGTGTTCGTCCGAACGCACAAGAAGCCTAGATGACGACGCAACTCAAACAATTTAGAGGCGAGCTCCACTTATCTGTTGTAAAGAGAGTATGTTTATATTGGTGGGACATTTCAGGGTACTTATTCTTAACTGGACGCTTTTGACTGTCCATTGCCTGCTAATCACTGGGCTCAGTTGGTCTTTTTCGACTTCGCATTCTAATCACAAACTCCCAACTGCGTGTAAGCATATTAGTGTCCTTACCCTTACCTCGTGGGTTGTTAGAGAATTGTACTCCCTGTCCATATATGCTCCTCTGACTCGATAAGCTTCACCATATCTAACTTTTTCCAAATTGAAACAGTTCATTTAACTTCTTACGTCAGCAAGATTCTTACGAAATGATAGAATATAGAACAAGCGAGACCAAAACTCACATGGGTGCTGTAGTCCTCATGCAGTGTCATCTAATCTCATCATCCCCATCTTCTCTCCAAAGCTCAGATGAGCGGAAGATGATAGTCAATAGTTTCAGCATATGTGAAACTCCATAATGCTCCACAGATTATGATACACGTCTTACCTTACTGATACTGAGGGTATGCTGACGACTAATCGAGAGGGCAAACATGGAATGATATGACACTCAGATACTTTGTGTGGTATTTGTTTCTAGTATATATCGTATCTCTCAGTTAATCCAATTAGATTGGGCAAGGTCACTTCATCAATAAGTGTGTGATCCCCCAAGATGCAAAGGATGTACAATAAGTTATCATAGAGAAGTCGTGAATAGTTAAAGATCACAGTGATGGCCAATCGACGATATAGAAACTAGCAATTTGGCAAGCAGTATGTATATGCGTATCCTCAAAGATGCTTCGCGTGGCTTGAGTGGCTCCTCACTATGATATGTCAACTTAAAGGCAGGAAATAGATTCACTGTGGAAGATCTACGATCTCTTCCACACTTCTCCCTCTAGGCAAGGAAAAAGGTCCGCGAACTGCTGACGGGCGTAAAATGGAGTGGTAGGAATTTCTCCAGTAGCTACTCATGGTCTGGTATGTGTAGAGCACTGTCAGATGTTACATCTCATGTCTTGGGATATTAGTGAGATTTGTTCCTGCATTACACTCAAGCATGTCGGAAGTCACATATATTCATATCATGGAAACTATAGCAAGGACAGACAAAGTGCAGGAGTAGTGTACGAAGCTGTACTAGTACAGAGATATACAATACACATATAACGTGCGCAATCATTAAATGCTCGCCAGCTACCTAGGGCACTGTGTTACATTGTGTGGTTTGATTGACATAGCAAGACATTATATCAGTGTGTGTGTAGAGTTCGGACTGTTGAGTGGCTCTAAATATTGTTTTCTTTTATTTTTTTATTATTGTTTTTTATGTTTAACATTTTGATTATGTAACGTTCGAGAATTTTTTAATAGACTAACCCTCACCCTCTCCCAAGATGGTCTTTTAATATAGACTTTTGTGTAACAGTACCACTTAACGCTGGATCAGAAATAGGTTAAAAGTTTGTTTAAGGTAAATGTAAGTCAGACAGAAAAGTAATTCGTCACTTTTAGATGTATTATTCATTGATTATCGCATTCACGAAACAAGATAGGTTAGGAATTCTACTAAAAGCGCAGACAATTGTTCTTCTATAATTTTCTTGTACTCTAGTCAGTTCAGACCCTATAGATAGTCCAGGAACTGACACTTACATTTACATTATATTAGGACTCTGTTGTTGATATGGTGGGCGAGTGCTGTAAAATCAGTTACATCAACTAAGGGACGAGGCAAAAATTTAAAATATATGCTACTAATTAATTCTTTCATTTTTCTTATTAAGCGACACTGTGGTTTAAAGTGTGAGAATATTTTTGGATATCAGAGAATATAAGACGCAATAATCTCTCATTTACTAATGCTATAAAATAATTCTTGTTACATATCATCCAGAAGAGAAAACCTGTGAGGGGACATCAGAAGTTGCAAGATTTTTACAGCTTCATAGCTTCGTTCCAATTATGGACTATACCTGCATTTTCATATCTTGCATTCACCGAGCAGGTATTACACACAGACTGCAGCCCGTCGAGAAAACAGGTTGAAGAACTAGAACTAGGAGGCTGTTCACCTCCTGGCCCGCTCCTAAGTTACCTCTGTTTCATGGTCTGCTCTCTAATCCAGTGGTCAATGACAACTTTACTTAGCTGTGGTCAGAGTCGCAAAGATTTATTGGTGAACATCACATATGTAAATTATAACGTGAAACTTCCATATATTACAAATATCACAGTGTACTTGATCTTCTCCTGCTTCCATGTGGCGCAGGAACAGAAAGAGCCAAAACAACGCTCCCAACTTAAGTATCGTGCTCATATATATTGCAGAAATCCAATGTGATTCAATCAACATAAAAAAAAAAAAAAACTAAAAAAAAGGGAAAAAAAAGTAAAAAGGTGGGGCTGGAGAGATGGCCTAGTGGTTAAGAGCACCGACTGCTCTTGCAAAGGATCCGGGTTCGATCCCAAGCACTCACATGATGGATGAGAACCATCCGTAACTCCAATTCCAGGAGAACTCCAGTTCCAGGGGAATCCGACACCCTCTTCTGACCTCCGCAGCTTTGTACAACACGGGTGCATAAACTTACACACAGACAGTACATTCATACACATAAATAAATAAATAAATAAATAAAAATTTAAAAAAAGTAAAATGGTTATGATATGATGTCAGGAATTAATTTTGAAATAATCATGACAATAAAGTAGATGGAGACTAAGATTAAAAAAAAAAAATAGGGCCCAGTGGATGACTCAGTGAATAGAGAACCTTGCCACTTGATGATGTAAGCCTGGCTTGATGACATGAGTTATAGTCCCAGAATGCACATAAAGGTACAGAGAGTGAACTATCTTCACAAAGCTGTCTTCTGACCTACACATAACCACATTAATACCCCCAAATAATAACAATAATATACAAAATAAAGAAAAATTTAAAAATACTGATTATAATTTACACAGTGAATACACAGACCAAAAAGAAAAGAAAGGTAAGTATGTTGGTTTTGGTTCCTCATAGATGATTCCATTCTTGATGTATGATCATTGTTCTTTTTAAAAAAAAAAACATGAGTAAGAGCACGGGTGGAGGCTGATCAGACCAGTGTTTGGGCCCAGAGAACTCTGGGAGCCAGGAGCTGAGGTTTGAACTCAGAGGTGGAGGGCATTTGGTGCCGAAGCAAGGGCAGAGGATACTGGAAGCAAGCAACTCAACGAACATCCATTCCCCAACCCCCAACCCCCCCGCCCTACCAACTGAAACTCCAGAGAGAGTGGCTTAGCAGCAGAGGGAAGACAGTGTTCAGAAGGTGTCATCTGGGTTGTTACCCGCACCTTTCTAACAGAACAGAAAGGGAAGAGTGAATTATACCTTCTAATATGTAACCAAAATTGAAAGCCTGAAACCTAGACAAGCCAACACTCCATACATAAGAAGAATACAATGAAGGCACCTGAAGGAAACAAGGAAAGCAATCCTTCAACAAGGTGAACAGGCATTCAAGATCCGCATCAGAATACAGGCAAAAGGCAAACCACATGCCGAGAGCACAATGAAAGAACAATGTGGGAAAAGCACAGAATAACTCCACACCAAACTCTACCGAGCCTGTGGAGGACTCCTACAATGGTATCTCCCAAGAGTAACCCAGGACACAGGTTGTAGAATAACAATCACAGATATATTTAAAGAAATCATAGAACTAAGGGGAGAGAATGAAAAACTCAGAAAGGACCTAGAAGGAGACAAAGACAAACTCCAGAATGAACTAAAAGGAGAAAATGACAGACTCTGGAAAGAGCTAAAGGAAAAAATGACAAACTCCAGAAGGAAGTGGAAACACTGAAAAGATCCCATGCTGAAATGAAAAAGAAAACCAACAGATGAAACAAGGAGCTGCAAGAAAAGATTGAGAAGCTCAATCTAAAGCTGACCTAACATTTATTTTCAGACCTTGGGTTTTTGGTATACGATGGAAGGTATGTATGCATCTTTTAGAGTAATAGGGGATTAAAATGGAAAGATGTGAATCAAAAAATATGATATGGAAATAACATACAGTTTGTTTCCAAAGGATACAATTTTAATATAGGTGCAATGTAACAGGCTGGTGCAACTTAGCCTTTCTGGGTGCTTATTGACCATACTTAATTTGGCCAAGGTACCTATGGGATAACTTTGTTCCTTGCATCAGAGGTCAACAAAGGCTTAGGGGATTATGCATAGGGGCATCTCTTGAAATGTCCTACAAATGTGGGTCACCAGTCTTCCTGTTCAGGGAGGTCTTGGAGATCCACTAATGGGACTTCAGCCAGTGCCCAGTCTATAAAGAGGAAAGTCTGTTCATGCTTTAAAAAGGGAAGCCTGGTCTAACAAGACCTGACTTTGTCCTCGAATGGATGGAACTAGTAAATGAAAAGCCAAAAGGAGCCAGGGGCTCCCTTCTCCCCCCAAAAAAAAAACCCGAGACCCCTGAGGACCAGATCCTCAACTGACCGTGAGAAAACAAAAACCTTGGTTAATCTGGGCTAACTGTGTGGCCTTAAGCATCCAAAAGGAAAGTACAGCCAGAAATAGTAAAACCAGAGAAACTGTACTGCAAGACATACATCTTGAAATCTTAGTAAAAAGACAAAAAGAAAAAAAGAGAGACTACTGTTTTTTGGCCTGCCTTCAATTCTTACTGGCAAGGACATCTATCTACCCCGAGGCTGCCACTACTTTTGGCACTCCTCAAAGACATGAGACAAAGCTTTTTAACCTTCCAATATGGAATGAAGATTCATGTCTCTCCAAGAAACATCCAAACTTTCAGTGCTGAATGGGGACTACTGAGATACCCAGCTTGTGGACTAAACAGCTAAGGGGATTTAGTCAGCATAAAGTCTGCCATTGTTGGACTACCTGGGCTATATCATGGAAGCCAGTACAAGGGTATCAAGATAGGATGTGTGCTTACTGGACTTCATTTGGGGAACAATAGGACAGAAAGACCCTAATGTGGAGCAAAAGTGCAGGATTGATGGATGTTTGGGATTGCCAAGGTAGAACCTTCGAGCACCTCCTTAAGGAAAACATGACATTTATTAGGGGAAAAAAAGTCCTCCAATTCAAGTGATACATGTATGTATGTATATATTTATGTATATATAACTATGTATATATTTATGTATATACATATATAACTATGTACATATATATGTATATATACTGTAGCAATACAAGTTGGAGAGAACAAAAACAAAAGAAGTGAAAGAAAAAAAACTCTGGAGAGTCTCAGAAAAAGATGCAGGACATGTAGGGCAGAGTGCAGGGACTTGGGTGAGGTGGGTGACATTGAAGGGGAAGTGATTCTGGATTCGACTGAGAAATTATGTATGACTTATGGAAAAGTTTAACAACAATAAAAAATAACAAATTAAATGAGAAATGAAAAAAAAAACATGAGTGAGTAAAAGTTTCCTTTTTCTGTAACTCCATGAGTAAAAAACAATATAGATAATATGCTGGCAATGTGTATAAAAGGGTACAGAAGTTTAAAATTCTTGATATAACTGCTATGGTTTATACACATCGCCTACAAAATTCAGGTTGTCACACCTAATGGTCTATCAGATGTTGTTAACAAGTGGGCTGTTTAACAGATAATTAGATCCTCAAGGATCCTTCCCTTGTTAATATGTTTAAAGCCCTAGTAAAAGAGGCTTAACACACCATTTCCTTCTTATCCCATCCTAGAATCAGGGATAGGAGACCTTATCAGAGGTTAAATCTGACTGTGCCTTCAATTGAATACCCTATATCTATGATGGTGTGAAATTATCCTTTGCAAATAATCAACATAAAGGGATCAAGGTATTTACTTTCCAACACATTTTACCCCATGTGAATTAATTTTTCTTTTATCTATCATCATCTTATACCATTCCAAGAAACCATTCAATACTGAGTAATTATGGAATTGATGCTACCAGTAGATAATGTCAATACCTGAAGTGAGAAAATTTCACTGCATTGTATAAAAACACCAGTATGTATACAAATTTGAAACTGTCATTCTATTTGTTTCACAAAGGGAAGAAGTGATAGTGATATTGTTATTCTCGTTTCAAAAATCAAATTCAAAGATGTATTTTTAGATACACAAGGAGAAAAAAAAACACAGTTTTATGCAGACTTGAAGGTTCAGGTAAGTTAAAAATGTTCTAAAAGTTTTATCAATTACCTAATTAGAGTGATATTTTAGAAATTATTGTGATACATATAATTTTATTAATAGTCGTATATCTGTAGAATTAGAGAATGTAGTTACTGATGAAAGTTAGTTCAGTGTATGAGAAATATTATTTTGCTATACTTGGTAAAATTTTGCTGATCCCAGAAAATCAGGCTTTAGCTCTGCACTAGAATTTGACCTAAAATATGTATTTGGCTTTTATATGTCCGAATTCCACACTTCATAGAAATTTATTCTGTAATTCAGTTTTCAGACCAATCTGTGTTTAGGTCTGATAGAAAATAGCTAAAGATACACACTTTCCTGAAACTCAGAATTTAAACATGATGACACTGATAATGGTAGTTTGATTTTCTATAGAAAAAGAGAAGAGAGACCAATGTTTGGAAGATATTATTGTCTGATAAAATTACTGTATCGTTCAGAAAAATAGTGGAATACATTCACTTCATTTTGGCACCATGAGCAAGCAGAATGGAATTAAAAGTTACTTCTTTGCAATGGCTGTGGACTGTTGACAAGTAAATAAATTGCTCTAGTTTTACAGTCTCAGGAATGCTTTGTCAACTTGGTATGACTGTTACCTTGAATTTCTTTTCCAACAAAATCTTGGAATATGAGAATACACCAAACTTGTTTGTTTGTTTGTTTTCTTTGAGAAATAATTTATGGAAAGAAATGTTCATTTTTTCCCCTACATAAGACAGTGAGTCAATGTTTTAATAAAAATTTTCTAAATACTAGATACTTTATTAACATGGAAGAGAGGTAGAATTGCTTTGTTACATACTGGCTGTACTAATAGTATGTATTAAGAGTCCTGAGAAGTTAGGATTAGTTCATTTCCACCGCACCAATAGTGCTCACTAACCAAGAATACCATAGCAAATGAATGTTTAGTTTTGTGTTATTTTCTTCATTTCAATTTTATGGCTAGCCATTAGGAAGAGTTATTGTAATATATTGGTGATTTAGTTTCCCTTGACATGATAACCACCATGACTAAAGCAACATGGGGAATCTATTACATAACAGCATTTTTCATACTTCTCATACCTGAGAAGAGGGAGCCTCACCTGAAGCCCTTCCTCCATCAGATTGTCCTGTAGCCATGTTTTTGCAGCATCTTTTTAGTGGGTAATTGATGTGCATGGGCCCCACCTACCACTGGAAGTACCATCACTGGTCTGGTGGTCCTAGGATATTTAGGAAAGCAAGCTGAGCACAGGCTAGAGGAAGTAAGCCAGTAACTAGCATTCCCCTATAATCTGTGGTTCAGTGCCTGCTCCCAGGTTCCTGCCCCAAGTTTCAGTCCTGGCTTACTCAGTGATAAACTATGATTGGGATATATAAGCAAGTTAAACCATTCCCTCCTCAAGTTGTATTTTTTTCAGAGTGTTTTATCAGAAACCTGAAACTCTGAAGGTGATAGAAGGAAAAGCTGGCAGCATCCTACAAGACATTGGCATAGGAAAAGATTCTTAATCACACAGCAGTTGCGCAGGAAATAAGGTCCACAATTGACAAGTGGGACCTCATTAAACTCAAAAGCTTCTGTACAGTGAAAGAAACAATCAGGGAAGTGAAGAGAAAACCTAGAGAGTGGGAGGAAACCTTCACCAGTGATACATCTGACAGAATATTAACTTCCAGAATATATAAACTCCTCAAAAAACAAAGAAGAAAACAAATGACTCACTCAAAAGATGGAGTAAGAATGTGAACAGACTTCACCATGAGGAAGTAAAGATGGCTGAAAAAAATCTCTGAAAGTGATCAACATTGTTAATAATTAAGGAAATGCAAGTTAAAACCACTCTAAAATATCATCTCACTCTGATAAGACTAGATAAGATCAAGAAAACAAAAGACACCAAATNCCTGCCTCTGCCTCCCGAGTGCTAGGATTAAAGGTGTGTGCCACCACGCCCGGCTAGAAGTGTTTTTCTAAAGACTGGCATGCCTTTAATCACAGCACTCTGACGTCAGAAGCAGATATATGTGAGTTCCAGGCCAGCCTGATCTACATAGTGAGACCATGTCTCAACAGCAACAACAACAACAATAATAATAATAAAAACAGGTGGTGAGATGGCTCAACAGCTAAGGCCCTGGCCACCAAGCCTAAACTGGGGGACCCAGATGGTGGAAGGAGAGAACCAACTCCAAAAACTGTGCTCTGATCGCCACATGTGTATATAGCATATGTACACGCACGCACACACACACACACACACACACGAAATAAATGTAAATTTTTTTTAGAAGGATCAGTAATTATAAACCCAGGGCAGGCAAGATGGCTCAACATGGGAAGACACTTGCCATGCAGGCATGACAAACTCACCACAGTGGAAGGAGAGAACTGTCTCCCCAAAAGAGCATATACACACATGCTGACACATAATAAATAAATAAACAAACCTGCAAACCTAAACTGGGCGTGGTGGTACATGCATGTAATCCCAACACTTGAAAACAGGAAGATGAAGATTACAGCTACATAGGAAGTTGAAAGCCAGCATGGGTCGCATGAGACTCTATCTTGAGGAAGGGGGGGGAGGAAAAGGAGGAGGAGGGGAAGGAGAAGGAGGAGAAGAGGGGAAGGGGAGAAGATATCAGAAACCCTTTCCTTTGTTTTGATGTGACTGATCTTGGAGAGCAATTGAGGCTGAATTTTATGGTCTGTTCATCAGTACACTGGGCTGTGGCCTGTCATCTGGGATGGTCTAAAGCTCTTCTTTTGAGTCACAATGAATCAGTGCCACTGCATGTTGCCTGGGCCACAAGGATGCCTTCAAAATGGGATGGAAACCCACCTGGCCCACTTGTGGTTATTAAAAGTCTCCTAGGATTTATGGAAGAACTGAGGGGCAGAGCCGCTGATATTCATTGCTTTGGCCCCAGTCCAAGTTTGATAATTAGGAACCCTTCTCCCTCTGTCTCCCGGCAGTTTCAAGGAGACATGCAGTTCCACACTTCCTGCTAGAAACAGCTGTCCACTGCTAACTGAACAAACCAAAGAGCCTGTGAATTCCACCTTCAGGAAAGCTGCATTTAAAGATATATATTTCCGCCGGGTGTGGTGGCACACGCCTTTAATCCTAGCACTTGGGAGGCAGAGACAGGCGGATCTTTGTGAGTTCAAGGCCAGCCTGGTCTACAAGGTGAGTTCCAGGACAGCTGGGGCTACAGGGAGACCCTGTCTTGAAAAGACCAAAAAAAAGAATACATGGAATTATATCAATTTTTTAAATTTGTTGAGATTTGTTTTGTGTCCCAGAATGTGGCCAATTTTAGAAAAGCTTACCTGGGCTGCAGAGTAGAAAGTGTATTCTTTGGTGCTTGGGTGGAATATTCTGTAGATGTCTATTAGGTCCATTTCATGTAAGATGTCATTTAACTCAGATGTCTCTTTGTTTCTTCTTTGTCCAGTTGACCTGTCTATTGAACAGAGTAGGGTGTTGAAGTCACCTACTATTACTAAATTGAAGTTAATCTGTGTCTTATAGTCCTGGAGTACTGTTTTTACGAAATTGGGTGCACCAGAGTTTGGTGTATATATGTTCATGATTATAATACCTTCTTGCTCCTACTATTAGAATGAAGTGTCCCTTTTTATCTCTTCTGGTTAGTTTTAATTTGAAGTCTATTTTTTCAGATATTAGAATTGCAACACCTGCTTGCTTCTTAGGGCCATCTTCTTGGAATATTTTTTCCATCCTTTCACCATAAGGTAGTATCTATCCTTGAAGGTGAGATAGGTGAGATGAGTTTCTTGAAGACAACAAAAAGATAGGTTTTCTTTCTTGATCTAGTCTTCTAGTCTGAGTCTTTGGACAGGGGAGTTCAGGCCATTGATTTTTTTTCTGTTTTTTTTTTTTTTCAATTTATTGTTTTACATATTTTTTGTACAAGATTAGGTTACAAATTGAATCTAGACCCGTGTCCCCCTCCC
>VZQC01000084.1:0-29802 GCA_009823505.1 Rhizomys pruinosus | reverse complement strand
CAAAAACATTTTTTATTTTTTTAATTACATTTATTTTGGCTGACATATATAAATATAAAGTTGCACATATTACAAGGGTCACACAATGTTTCATGCATGTATAGGTTGTTTAAAGCTTAAATCGGTTGAACATGTCTATGTCATTAAACATGTCTTTGTGGTTAAAACTTCCACAGTTCTTTCTTTGACAGTTTTGAAATGTATGCCAGGCATGGTGGTGCACACCTTTAATCCCAGGACCCAGGAGGCAGAGGCAGGCCAGTCTTTGTGAATTCAAGGCCAGCCTGGTCCTGAGTTTCCAGGACAGCTGGGGCTACAGAGAACCTGTCTCAAAAACACCATGAACATCAACAACAAAAATTGCTTAAAAGAAAAGGGGGCGGGGGCTGGAGAGATGGCCTAGCGGTTAAGAGTGCCAACCGCTCTTACAGAGGACCCGGGTTCGATCCCCAGCACCCACATGATGGCTGAGAACCATCTGAAACTCCAATTCCAGGAGAACTCCAGTTCCAGGGGAATCCGACACCCTCTTCTAACCTCCGCGGCATTGCACGACACGGGTGCACAAACTTGCATGCAGACAGTACATTCATACACATACAGAAATAAATGCCGGGCATGGTGGCGCACGCCTTTAATCCTTAGCACTTGGGAGGCAGAGGCACGCGGATCTCTGTGAGTCCCAGGCCAGCCTGGTCTACAGAGTGAGTTCCAAGACAGCCAGAGCTACAGGGAGACCCTGTCTCAAAAAGAACAAAAAAAAAAAAAAAAAGGGGGACTATGGGGAGACCCTGTCTGGAAAAGATGAGGAAAAAAAGGTGGGGGAAGGAAGAGGCTTTTATTTATTTATTTATTTACTTATTTATTTTGTCTTTTTGAGACAGGGTCTCCCTGTAGCCCCAGCTGTCCTGGAACTTACTCTGTAGACCAGGCTGGCCTGGAACTCACAAAGATCCGCCTGCCTCTGCCTCCCAAGTGCTAGGATTAAAGGCGTGCACCACCATGCCTGGCTCAGGAAGAGGCTTTTAATCTCTTCTTTGCATCATGATGAAAGACGACAGGAAGACTCAACATATCAAGTAACAAAATGATTTACAAGGAGGATGTTCCAGTTCAAAGCCCAGGGAAGCTGTGGGCAGTGTAGCCTCAGGAGAGAGGGACTAGAAGTTGGGCCACAGGCAGGGCGGGAGCACAGCCCGCCCCTGCGGTGCTGACAGCTCGTCTCCCTCCCAAGCTGCTCCCCCCTCCCCAGGCAGAGCTTGCTTTCTTCTACCTTCCACTTCCGCATAACTGTGGCTTTCATGCATCCTCTCACAGCTTCTCTGGTTTTTCTGTAGTTTATGACTCATCAGCTTTAGCTGCTTCTGCCAAACGCCACAAGACTTGAGCACTTCCTAGTTAAAATTCCTAAGAGGGAGAAACCAAATTGGCCTACTCCATCATCATCTTGGGCCCAGCCCTGCCTGGTCACTGAGGACTGCCATGTGTGCAAAGCCAAACTGCCCCAGGGCAGCTGCTTCCACAAAGACTGGCAGGAAAGCTTCCCCCAGAGAGCCAGGGGGCAGAGGTACATATGAATCTTTTTTCCATTGCTATAACAATATATAAGACTGGGTCATTTATTAAGAATAGAGGTCTGGCGCCGGGCATGGTGGCGCACGCCTTTAATCCTAGCACTCGGGAGGCAGAGGCAGGCAGATCTTTATGAGTTCAAGGCCAGACTGGTCTACAGAGTGAGTTCCAGGACAGCTGGGATGGGCCACAGGTCAGTCCAATGGAGCCAATTCCTAACTGAGGCTACCTCAACCCAGGTGTGTCAAGTTGACACTAAAGCTGTCCAGCACAATGGTGGAGCCTGAGCAATGGAGGTATACAAGTCTTTTGGAGTCAAGAAAATCATGAGTGTATCCCAGATGTTGGACACTGAATTGCACTGCTGGACTTTGGTTTTGCTTAAGTATGTCTAGTTCTTCACTTATGAAGCAAGAAAGTATGTAACTGATATTTTATTTCACAGACAGAATTAAGGTGCATTGAATTTATAAAGAGTAACTGAACTTTCAAATTTTCAATTGTCAGGACTTTTAAAAGACAGCAACTTTTAAAAGATGGACTGTGTTTATATCTTATTAATGTGAGAACTAGGGTGTGGTGGTTTGAATGAGAATGTCCCCCTAGGCTTTAAGTATTCAGTCTCCAGTTGGTGGCACTGTTCTTGGAGGTCTTAGAAGATGTGGTCATGCTGGAGGAAGCACATCACTGGGGGCGGGCTTATTGAGTTTTACAGGCCCCTGCCACCACGCCTCCCACCACAATGGACTCTGATTCCCTGCAACTGTCAACTGTAAGCTCAAATAAACTCTTCCTTTTATAAGTTCCCTTTGTCATGGTGGTTTATCACAGCAACAGAAAAGTGACTAATACGTAGGGGATAACAAAGAATGGGGCTGGAGAGATGGCCTAGCGGTTAAGAGTGCCGACCGCTCTTACAGAGGACCCGGGTTCGATCTCCAGCACCCCATGGCGGCCGAGAACCGTCTGAAACTCCAATTCCAGGAGAACTACAGTTCCAGGGGAATCCGAGACCCTCTTCTGACCTCTGCGGCGTTGCACACGGGTGGCAAAGACTTGCATGCAGACAGTACATTCATACACATACGGAAATAATAAAAATTAAAAAAAAAAAACAAAAACGAGTGAGCGGTATGGTTAATAGTGATGTGTGTTTGTGTTTAAGGTACAAAAATGGGGTTGTTGTGAGTCTTAGATTTTGTCAACATGACACAAACTAGAGTCATCCTAAAGGAACCTAAAGTGAGGAATTTTCTTCATCAGCCTGGCCTATGTGTATGCCTGGGAGTAGTTTTCTTAATTGTTAATTGCTATAGGAGTCTCTAACCCATTGTCAGTAGTTCTATCCCTCAACAGGTTTCCTTGGGCTGTATATGAAAGTTATGCAAATCAAAGGAAACAAGACAGTAAGCAGCCTTTCTCTGTGGTCTCTCTTTCATTTTATGCCAGATTTCTGCTTGAGTTTCTGCCTGGGCTTCCCATAAGAATGAACTGTTTGTGGAAGTGTAAGTCAAACCAACCCTTTCCTCCTTATTCTAGTTAGTTAGATATCTATTTTAATATAATAATTATTGATATTTTGTGTATTTCAGACATCATTTTTCAGTTCAATTTAGACATATTCCCTTTTCTCTCCCCCACCCCACCCCAGATTATGCATTCTGCCATACATGTCTTGAATCTTTCTCTTAGTCTTTTTAAAGTAAACTCTGTAAGGGTTTATTGTTTTGAGGAGAATTTAACTATATCAGTCCATTCTTTGACCCAGTCCTTATGTTGTTGTGCTTTCCTCCCAATTTTATTGCTCCAAAATAAGTCTATATATGTACCAGAATTATGTCCTCCAGGAATATACTGTAGTAACTCCAATATATGTTTAGGAGTTCACATTTTTCCCTTTAATTTAATATTACTGTAAAATATGGATATATACCTTCCACCCTGTATTAGTCACTTTTCTGTTGCTGTGATAAAACACCAGACCAAGGAACTTATAGAAGGAAGAGTTTATTTGAGCTTACAATGTGGTTCCAGGAGAGTTCATTGTGGCGGGAGGTGTGGTGGCTGGATCTGGAGCAGCAAACTAGGGTCACATCTCTCAAAGAGCACAGGAAACAGAGAGGGAGGGAACGTATACACGAGACTTGTTAAAACTCACAAGCCTGCCCCCAGCAACCGCACTTCCTCTAGCATGGCCACACCCTCCAAGACCTCCAAAAACAGGCCACAACTGGAGAGCAAATGTCTGAATAACCTAGAGCCTAGGGGACACACATTCAAACCACACATTCCACTCCCTGGCCCCCATTGGCTCCTGACCATATAAAATGCAAAATGCATTTAGTCCAACCTTAAAAGCCCCCCAGTCTTTACCAGTTTCAATCCATTCAAAAGTCCACAGTCCAAAGGTCTCTTCTGAGACTCAGGCCAATCTCTCTAACTGTAAAGCTCCTGTAAAATCAAAAGGCAAATTACATACTCCCAATGTACATGGAACCAATAACACTTCCCATTCCAAAGGGAGGAATAGAGCATAGTGAGAATATCTGGACCAAAACAAGACGCGAAACCAGCAGGCAAACGCCAAGTCCAGTAGCTCCACATGAATACTGGACTTGACTTCCAAAGGGCTTAGATGGCTCAGTCTTCCAGTTTGCTTGCAACAAACATCTCTTTCTTAGGCTCGGTACACTCCCCGTAATGACAGCTCCTGGCAAATATCTCACAGGTCTGGCATCTCGAAAGTCTCTTGGGGTCTCCCAATGCCCTCGAGCCTGCTTATGACAGGCGACATTAACAAGCATTCTAGCCAGGCTTCACACAGAATGGTAT
Organism: Rhizomys pruinosus; assembly: GCA_009823505.1. Taxonomy (NCBI): domain Eukaryota; kingdom Metazoa; phylum Chordata; class Mammalia; order Rodentia; family Spalacidae; genus Rhizomys; species Rhizomys pruinosus. The sequence goes on along the minus strand of VZQC01000084.1, from coordinate 25,398 downwards.
CTTATGTACAGAGGCAACTCGGAGCGTGAGGCTACAATGCCCTTCTTTATATCAGTGGACGACCCCCTGCTCATGTAGATGACCTCTAAACTGGCCTCTTGCTTTCATCTGAAACCGTGGAGAAGAAAACTGAGTGACCCTCTTCAGCACTCTTGCGACAATTGCATGCCTCTAATGCCAGCGAGCACTGATGACACAAGTAATTAAGCAAATGTGTGAGCATAAGTTGGTCGAAAAGTCTCACATGGGAGACCTGCCATATTCAACTCTACATGGTGGATGCGTCACAATTGTATGCTGCCTGGACTTGCAGCTGATTGGAAGATTAAGTTAGACCGCTGTTAACATTTGCACTCGCAAATGAGTGCCACCTGATTCTGTGTTGTCTTACTGTAAATCCTCGAAGCCCAGTCGACCTTTGACACACATTACTCTACTAATCTGGCTTTCAAAATGAAGCAATTCTCTATGCTATGCAATGAACCTCATATTGCAGTTCGACTTGTCGCGAGACCATCTATAAATGGATCTCTAGCTATGCAGTTTTCAGATCCAACCCCTCCTTCACATGCCTTGGGTGCGCATCACACACACTTTGAGATATTCCTATAGTTCTAGTTAGATTCGAACAAGACATCATGCAAACCAACTGTACTTTATGCATTTCTTTCTGCCCATCTGCTCTTTTTCACCTTAGATCTTAATAATTATTCTAAGCACAACCTCACTTAAGAAGGCACAGCCCACCTATGTTCTACATTACGGCTGTCTTGAATATCCCCGCACAAGACATCAGTCCACCGCTTTTCAACTTAGCATCAGGGCAAGCATCTGGGCTGCTGGGCAAACTGCCGCCAGACTCTTTATCAAAATACCCAGTTGCTGCCTAAGACATATTTTCCCCTGGAGCCACATCTTTTGCAGCCATGCTTTCTCCAGGCCTCCACTAGAATGGCCCTTAAGCTCTGCTTACAATACGCAACAGCCTTTCCAGCCCAAAGTTTCAAAGGTCTTCAACACCTCTCACTAAACATACACCATGTCAGGTTCTTCAGCAGCAACAGCCCACTCGTCTGAGGACAAATGGATCAGTGAACACAATGGAGTAGATTTGACACAGGGAATCCAGATGTGATGGACAGCGGTAGCAGATGAAGGGATATCCCAAATACCAAACTGTATTAGTCACTTTTCTGTTGCTGTGATAAACCCCTTATACAGTTGAAGATGAACAAAAATGTAACGCATTGTTACTTCGCAAGCAACCTCATTGCACGCAGCTATTATGAAGGAGAGTTTATTTTCTTGAGCTTAACTNATCTGTGGAGTATTGTCTTGATTGTTGGGCAATGTGGGAGGGCCCAGCCCACTATGGGTGGTGCCACCCTGGGCAGGTGGTTGTGTTCAGTATAAGAGGGCAGACTGGGCATGGGCCAGGGGAGCAAGCCAGTAACCCAGCCTTCCTCCATTGCCTGTGTTTCAGCTCCTGCCTCCAGGTTCCTGCCCTGAGTTCCTGCTTTGGGCTCCCTGAGTGATGAACTGTGACACAGGAGATGTAAGCTGAATAAACCCTTTCCTCCCCAAGTTGATGTTGGTCAGAGTGTTTTGTCACAGCAATTGAAGACAAACTAGAACAACCATACATAGCTCACACAGCTTGTCTCATAGACTCAGGCTGCCTCTACACCTTCTGCTACCCTGGTTGTCTCAAGGTTCTAGAATTTCCAACATGCTTGGATGTCCCCTGAAACTGAACCTGTACCTTCATCAACATCCCCATTGCCTCTCTTCAAGGACTTCAAGACTGCCAAATGGGTCCAAGCTTCAGCTATTGCCCATGATCCCTTCATGCCTTCAAATACAGTATCATATAGGGGACTCTTCAGTATTGTGGAGTCTAGCTATTAGCTTGAGATGCAGCCTGGACCCTTTCTGGACCACAACTTCTATGTGCTGACCCTACGGAAACACTTCCCAGAAGATTTCACCAAAATAATTGTGATATCTTTTAATCTCAGTTGATTTTTCAGCTCTAGCTAAGCAGTATCAACTACCTTAGTAAGGCAAACGTTATACTTTAGTGATGCTAACCTCTTGTTAATCACACCTGATTCTTCTGCTCCAGCAGTCCCCAAACCACAGATTCTCAATTCAAATTATCATGTGGACTGCCTCAAGCTCTCACAGGACAACCCCTTATGTTATATGCATCCAATGGCTTTTCCAGCCCAAAGCTCCAAAGGCTACCACAATACCCCAACAAACAACCAAACCAAACAAACAAGCAAACAAAGAAACAAAATTACTAGGACTGCCACAAGCCATAATGGTATGAACTTTGTCCTACTTTGCTTCTCAATTGCTGTGACAAAACATTAAAAACAACTTAGAGAGGAGAGGTTATTTCATCTGACAACTCCCATGTCCATCAATGAGAGAAGTCAGGGGAGGAACACAGACAGGTACCTGGAGACAATTCTAGAAGCAGAAACCACGGAGAGGTGTTCACAGACAAGGTCATCAGGCCAGTGCAATCGAGTAAATTCCCCCATTGAGGATCCATTTTCCAAGTGTGTCGAGTTGACAACAGAAGCCAACCATGACAGTTGGACAGTTTTGCTTTGCAAGATTATGGACCCTGCCATAGGTAGGGCCTCTCTGGGGGAAACAGGTCATAGCCCAGTTCTGCTCTGGCCCTTATCTTTCTTTCTGTGTTTTCTGTTCCACAGAGATGTATAGCAAAACACATGGCAAGCACCCATCACCATGGCAGAGAATCAGATGGCATTAAACTATGAAGCTAGGAAACTAAATATATCGTTTCTTTAAGTTGCACCTTGAATATATTTTGTCTTATTCATGAGAAAAGTAACTTAATACTATATGATAAAAATTGGCATTACTGTATTAAACTAAAGACTTAAACTTCAAGACCTCAGATTATATTTTCCTTGGGAAAACTGGTAGTTCTAAATGCAGAAAATCCAGACACAGTAATTGTTTTTGATATATCTAATCCAATGACTTACAGGCATTTTTTTTAAATTCTTGTTTCACTAACACAGGAAGAGCTGTCTCATTCTAATTTATTTTGGATAGATGGAGAAATGAAGAATAGTTCCATTTCAAAGAGCTAGACCAGTGTATATAAAAAAAAAGTAAAGCAATGTCAAAGCAGACTCCTGGCATGGTCCACAAGGAGTACTCCTGAATAACATCTTATATGCGTTTTCTTGTTAGCCTCAGCAGAAACTCGAGCATTCCTGTCTAAGAAGAACAACTAGTGCCCTTGATCACTTACTCTCCTTTTAATGAGGCTTTGATGGAAATCATTTTCATGACCAACACGTGCCTCATTCCTACTTGCCCTTTTATTCTGTTTAGTAATATACTCTGAAACATTTTTTAACACAATATGAAGAGAATAAACAGATTTATTTCCTCGTTATTTTGTCTTTGTACCTCTGCATTCAATGATATTTTTGTTTAAATGTCACGATAGTAAAATATATATATATATATATTATATATATATATATATTTGGTTGTTGTTTGTTTTGTTTGTTTTGAAGGTCAGATCATTTCTATTAGAACTGTCAATTCTCCTGTCTTAATACAGAAGCACGACCCACATGGCGGCCGAGAACCGTCTGAAACTCCAATTCCAGGAGAACTCTCAGTTCCAGGGGAATCTGACACCCTCTTCTGACCTCCGTGGCATTGCACGACACGGGTGCACAGACTTGCACGCAGACAGTACATTTATAGACATACTAAAATGAATAAAATAAAGAATTAAAAAAAAAACACAACTGGCAATATGAAAAAAAAAACACCAAAATCATGACCATGTTTCATAACATTTTATTCATAAAATTACAACCTTTGATCTTTTTAAATAAAACTGCACCCACAGGTTTAGCAAATAATAGAGAGTTGTTGCCCAGCTCCTTTTTCTTAATAATGCTTCCTCCAAAACTAGTAATTTTCTTTTTTTTTCATATTTATTTATTTATTTATTTATTTGAATGTACTGTCTGCATGTAGGTTTGTGCACCAGTGTCATGCAATGCCACGAAGTCAGAAGAGAGTGTCGGATTCTCCTGGAACTGGAGTTCTCCTGGAATTGGAGTAACAGACCATACTCTGCCACCATGTGGGTGCTGGGGACCGAACCCAGTTCCTCTGCAAGGGCAGTCAGTGCTCTTAACAGCTAGGCCATCTCTCCAGCCCACCTAATGACTTTCTTAACATTGGATGTGTTTTGACATATGGACTTGCTTTAGATCCTTCATTAAATAGTTAACAATGGAAAATAGCTCACTTCTTAACAATAAAGTTAATAATTGCATGAAATTTTGCGTGGCTTAACAGAGAGCAGAGGGAAGGAACATGAAACATTTTTTATAGTTTTTTATTCTAAAATTACTAAAATGGTCTTTAAAAATATTTAGTTCTGTGTTTTGGATTATTTATTACATGGAATTTTTCAAAGATAAAGGCTACATTTATTTATGTCTACAGAGAATCAAATTTACTGTAAGACTTAATTTATGTTCAACTGAGTGTGCTCTACTAACTAGAGCTTGAAGCAGTTGAAATATCAAAAATAAAATAGGTTGATTTTGGAGGGGCAAGCATAAATAAATTCAAAATACATAGTTTAAGTTGTAAATTAGACTTTACGATAAAAGTGCATGGATTTATATATTAAATTTGTGTTGATATACATAACTGGATAAAATATAAGGCAGGCATACAAAACATAGTGCAATAGACACACATTTATCTTTTCTCCAAAGGGGAAAACTAGGGCATTAAAACTGGAAAGTGTACTGGATATTGAAATTAATTTACCAAAGAATTAAAGTCTAAACCAAGAGAATATAGGAAAAGTTGACAATATTTCAAATCTGGCTCCAATGACTGTGCAACTGAAGCCAAAGGGAACTTTTAAAGCATCTACAGGCAAGAAGGAGTATATATTGCTGAACAAGGGGTAGAGAGCATCCAGGAATTTTCCCTTCCACATTCCTTCCTTTCAGCTGCTAGCTCTTCTGACAGCCAATTGTGGGTGATTCATTCTTTCAGGAAGTTGAAAGGAACAGAATATGAGCATTATTCCCAGCTGAGCAATGGTGATCACTATGCTAAATGTCAATCAAATGAACATGGAATCAAGTGCCATTCAAATTCAGTTAGGATTTGAGAAACTAGGGCTTTACCTTCCAGAGAAGTAATTGTAATAATATTCTCCGGGGAAAGTGGGCACTGAGAATGATTCTACAAATAGCAACATTTGCAGATCTGTCAGGGAAATATCAGTATGTCTGTCCAATAATCATATAAACAAATCTCTTTTATTCTACACTGCCTTCTCTAACAAAACAATAAATCAGATTTCTTATGAATTTGTTTCTTAGCATTCCTGAAATTCACTCTTCAGGTCACAGCCTATGGTGAGTGTGGTGAGGGCTTATTTTCATGTCCATAGATGTCATTATCCTGCAGTATATCCTATGAGTAGGGAACCAGTTAGCTCCCTGAAAACTCTATAAGAATATAAACCGGGCTGGAGAGATGGTCTAGCAGTTGGGAGCGCCGAATGCTCTTGCAGAGGACCCGGGTTCGATCCCCAGCACCCACATGGCAGCTGACAAGCGTGTGTAACTCCAATTCCAGGAGAACTCCAGTTCCAGGGGAATCTGATGCCCTCTTCTGACCTCCGCGGCATTGCACAACACGGGTGTACAAACCTACACGCAGACAGTACTTTCATACACATAAATAAATAAATTAATTAATTAAAAAAAAGTATATAAACCTATTCATGATGTCTTTCATTTGAGAAACTTACAAACTTTGAAATGCTCTGGTACTATTGCCATGAATATTATTTTTTCATTTAGCTCTCTACAAAGAAGAGAATTATATGAGAACAAAAGCAAAACAAGGATGAACTGCTGGGGTATTTAATAGTAAAGACTTGGAGTTCTGGGGGGTCATGACCAGAGGATTATGAATTTTTCTAATATATTCAAGCCTTGCCGACCCAATTCTATGGGGAAAGCACTTACCATTTTCAGTGCGGTAAGTAGTGTTTTCTTTGTAAAACAAAGGTGAGAAGCAAAATAGATGAATCTGTCAAGGCTAATATGAGTTGAACCTAAATATTTAATAGATCAAAATTGAAAGATTAAGAAAAAGACACTATCTTCAAAAGAATTATAAAAGCTTTTAGACTAGATACTTACTAAATTTTATATTTAGACATCAAATTTCTCTGTATACCTCAGATTGTATGTCTTGATAGATAATTATATATTTGAACTTTAACTGAAAACATACATCATACATTTTATTCTTTTTAAAATTTATTTTTATGAACTTGCAGTAACTATAGTGTTCCTATAAATACAAGATTGTTTCAGCATATGAAATATCGCTTTGTTAAATACTACAAACTTGGAAACTAGATGTAACATACCAATGTGTCAGTATGAAAGAGAATGGACTTGTAATACATAGAAGGATACATTGTAATACATAAAATGATACATAATAAATATATGCATATTTATTATGTATATACACATATAGTTGTGCATATAGATACACATATATACACACGTATACTTGTAATACATAGAAGGATATATTGTAGTACATAGAAGGATACATAATAAATATATGCATATATTTATTATGTATATACACATATAGTTGTGCATATAGATACACATATATACACACATATATTTGTCTTCATTTTTATAACATTATTACTCAAAGCAGAAGGGGTGCATTGAGTTCAATTGTTCTCTTAATAGAAACATTGAAACAGACATATATTATGCAACCTTTAATCAATGATGATAGAAAGGGGTGTGATCAATCTTTTGTAATAAAATAAACCTGCCAATTAGGTTTATTACAGACAATGAATTTTATTTTCTGAGACTTTAAACTCACTTCATAAACGATCATTCAACTCAATTCTAACTTTTATTTTTTATTTTTTATTTTTGGTCTTAAAATTGTAAACTAATAAAATGTAAAATGATATATTTGTTCACTGAATTTACTAAAAGCACTCTTTTCTATACAGCCAGTTTTCTTACATTATCAGAGTATATTTGTTGGGTCCATTATGATGGATTGGGACTGGAGACATTAAGAACAGATAAGAGCACTGGCTGCTCCTCTAATGGATTCAGGTTCAATTCCCAGCACCCACATGGAGGTTAAGAACTGTCCATAACTCCAGTTCCAAGGAAATCTAACACCATTGTCTGACCTCTCAGGGCACTGGAGAGTTTCGGTGTACTTACATACATGCACACAAAACACTCATACACTCAAGTAAAAAACAGCAATAAAGTATTAAAAATGAGCAGGATTTGTTTACTCATGTGTCTTCTTATATATTAATTTGTCTTCTCTTTACCCCCAGTTATATTTCCAGCACCTAAATAGATGTTATTTTAGTGTCTCCTGTATATTCTTTTTATTTTGAAAATTGATGCATTTCAAATATTCAATGTATAATAATGGTGTTCTCTCTCTCTCTCATCACTAATGATGGTGGTGCTAAAAACTGATCCTCTGTCTTTGTTATTCATTATATACTCAATTGTATAGTAAATCTTATCAATACCAAAAAACTGAGAACATTAGAATTTCCTGTTTTTATTATTTATTTATTTATTTATTTATTTATTTATTTATTTATTTATTGGTCTTTTCAAGAGAGGGTCTCCCTGTAGCCCCAGCTGTCCTGGAACTCACTCTGTAGACTAGGCTGGTCTTGAACTCACAAAGATCCACCTCCCTCTGCCTCCCAAATGCTAGGATTAAAGGCGTGCGCAACGACGCCCAGCGTATTTTTTAAGATTTATTTTATTATGCATTTGTGCGCACGTAAGTGTGGAGATATACACATGTGAATGCAATGGCCAAGAGCATGAGATCCACTGGAATTGGAGTTGTGTGCCTCCTCATTAGGGTGCTGGGAAATGAACCCCAGTCCTCCGCCTGAACAATGCAACCTCTTAACAGCTGAGCCATCTCTCCAGCCACCTAAAATTGATGATTCATAGATTTTTTTAAAAAAATTTATGCATATGCGTGCTTTGCCTGCATGTTTGTAAGTGCATCACTTGCATTCAGTGTTCACAGAGACTAGAAGAGGACTTCTGATTCTGTGAAACTGGACTTATGGAGGCTTGTTAGCAGACAAGTGGCTGCTTGGATGTAGTTGGTCCTCTTTAAGATCAGCGAGCCAATGCTCTAAACCTCTGAGCTATTTCTGCAGCCCCTAAATTCCAGATTTCTTAATTTCCATTTGACAACCTTACTATCAAGCCTATGATGTTAACTTGCCATAATTCTGAAGTAAACTTGTCCTTCCTCATTAAAAGAATCCACAATAGTTTTCTGTTTCTTTTTACCTTTTTATGGTCATATTTTCTCATTATTAATTATTTTTGTGACATTTCCATACATACATAAAATGCATCCTATCACTCTCATTTCCCACCCCTGTCAAGACCCAGTTATCCCTATAAATACCTTTCCTACATTCATGCCTTTTAAAATTTGTTTTCTGACACCTTGAGTTTAACCAAGACCATTTTTGTGATGTAGGTTTGGATCTATCCTTCAACCCCTGGCACATTATCCAGTAGGTAAATAACTGAACATAATGAATCCCACTTTCCCAAAACTTTTCAGTTTGTGCTGAGAACTGAAACTCAGTCAACTGGAAGATTAGTAAGTACTCTTAAATACTGAGACATCCCTCCAGACCCCTATATTTATGTATTTTATATCTCAGCTTAGATTTATAGTCAGAGAATGATACTTATTGTAAATCAGATATATTCAACATGATATCTTGCATGCTTACCACATAATTCAGTTTAAAAATTAAATATAATGGCTGGAGAGATAGCTCCAAGCTTGAAAGCACATGCTGCTCCTGCAGAAGATGCAGATTTGTTCCCAGCACCCTTATGGTAAGTATTGAGCATCTGTAAAACAGGTTCTAGGGGATCCAATGACCTTTTCTGGCCTCCATGGTGATTACAAACATGAGTGCATTTACAAACATGCAGGCAAAACATTTGTACACAACACATAAAAATGAATAAATTAAAACATTTAATTAAAGATAGTTTTCAAGTATTTTTCCAACTTTAAGAGATTTTTTTCCAACTTTCAAAGAGATCATATCTCTTTGAATGTACACAATAGTAATATTAAATATTATTTAAAATGTCAATTATACTATGTCAGTAAATCTCTGTTCCAAATAAATATGAAGGTAAAATGACTGTAATATTGAGAGTAAGGGCAAAGAATGACGATTTAGGAAAGAAAGTGTACAAATTAGGCATATAGTCTTATGCTGATGTTTGCAGGTTTTCTCCTTTAATTTCCATAGCATGGGGAAGCATTACAACCTATGTCTTCAGAGAAGGAAATAAGATTCAAATAAATCATAATTGGTTTATTCTAAGATAAATGAAAAAATTCTCACTTATAATTTCAAAAAGTAGCTTCTTATTAAGCCAACACAAGCAATGAAAGTGAAGTTTATGTATGGGTTTTCCACAGGTCTGAGAGAGCTCAGGAATGGAAGAGGGCCACAGGTAAGGTGCTCAGCATTGTGGCATCTGCTCAGGAGGACTGCTACAGAAAGAATGTGCTCTCATCAAATATGTAAGTTGGCTTAAAATCTACAAGAGATCTTAATAGAAAGGGGTGTCTGTCATGAGAGTGAAGGCGTTATGACTGGTGCAAGTGCTCTTATAATCAATGAAAAGACAGGTAGCTGGTCTTTTCATGTGTTCAGTGAACAAACAGGGATAAGACAGCCGTTTATAAATGGAAGATGCCTCTTAACAGAGAACAGTTTGGTGGCACATGAAAAATGTGGGAAAATTTCTGTTGTTTAAAAGCCACCCAGTTTAGTATATTTTATTATGACAATTCAGGGAGAATACAAATCCTACTCAAGAAGGTAGGGAGTTCCAGGAAAGCCAAATAGAGAAGCCAAATCTTTATACACACCTACCCTGACTCAACAGGAAAGGGAAGGGATGCTCTGAGTACACCCACTAAAAAAATCTGCTGCAGACTGCAATGAAAGCTTATCTCAGTAAATCTCAGCAGAGCACTCCCAAGGTGAGAGGTTCAATTTGACATAGGCGCAGCACACTGTATTTATGTAGCATAATAACAGTCTCAGGCACTTACATTTAGTCTGTGGTCTAGCAAGTTTCCCAGGCCTGAGGCCAGTGTCCATCCTACGAAGCAGACCTTAAATCCACTTACAAAGTTGTTTATTCCCATCATTTTCATGTCACTATTTCACCAGTGAGTATATATCTTGCCAGGCCAATAATTGTTGTAGCTCACAGGATTCACAATTGAGTAAGGCTAATGATTAATGTTCTCTTTGGGCAGCATACATAACACATTCCCAACACTATGAAAGTGAACCAGTAGAAACTAAGCTTTGAAGACAGTACCACCTTGATTTTTTTCCTTGTTTGTCTCATGTAGGTAATGTTTTCAACAATAGGGTCTTACTCTCAGAAGGTAGCCAAGAGCAACAACAGTGTCCAGTATTGTTTGACTTTTTATGATACCCCTGGTCAAAAACATAAAAAGAGAGAGAACATCCTTCCCATTGGGTATTTACCTTGGTATCCTATCATACCTGGTAGGGGCATTGCCCCTCTATTATAAGGTAACTCATTTTATTCTCCTTTTATAATGTATAGGTATATATTTTAAGAAACATCTATAGTTGTAGGTTTCCATATGATTTTTTTTCTTTTTTTTTAATTTTTTAAATTTATTTTTGTATGTGTAAGAATGTACTGTCTGTAGGTTTGTGCACCTGTGTGTGCAGTGCCGCAGAGGTTAGAAGATCTCGGATTCCCCTGGAACTGGAGTTCTCCTGGAATTGGAGTTCCAGACGGTTCTCAGCCTCCATGTGGGTGCTTGGGCTCGAACCCGGGTCCTCTGCAAGAGCAGTCAGTGCTCTTAACCGCTAGGTTGTCTCTCCAGGCCCTCCATATGGCTTTTTCTAAGGGTCTTTTAGCATGTTATCTCTCCCCATATGCCCTCCTCTGCCCTGCTATCCCATTCCCTACCAGAGCTAACCATTCCTACTCTATTAGATTAGTAATGCAACTCTCAACTCTCACCAGAAAAACTTCCTTATACAGCAGGTGATGATTAACACAAAGACCTACAACTGGCAAATATACAGAGAATAAGAAGCTATACAGTTCTTATCTTGGAATGAGACATATATGTCAAATTTCTGCCTGTCAAGGCTCAGGGATTTTTAAAAAAGTGGGGGCCAGAAGACTGTAAGAGCCAGAGGTGTTTGATCACAGGGAAAGTCTTCCAGCCAGTAGAGCAGTTACTCAATATCAATACATAGTGATAGTATCAGAATGCAGAAGTCCCATGTAACCTCAACCTAGATATTGGGAGGTGGTAAGAAACCCCAGCTTTTTGTGAGGAAGGGTTGTCAGCTAATGGCCACTGAGAGGTGGGGTGTCAGTATCACTGAAGGCCAAGATTCTTGATAGGTTGGCAAGGCTCCTTTGTAAAGACCCACTGAGAAAGGCATTTGGAGTTTAGAGACACAATTTTGATGGAATTAGGCTGCAGGTAAAGGAGGGCAGGGATCAAAATTTTATCAAGATATATTCTACCAATTTCAAAAAAATTCAGTTTAAAAAAAATTTGTGATTAAGATAATTTCCAGCAATTCTGAAGTGACCCCATCGTTTTTTATTATACATTTTTATTATATTTTTAATATTCTTTTTATATTTTATTATACATTTATTCAAGGCAATGTTCTCAATATTGATTCACTCAGAAAAAGCCTGAATATGTTCTATGTCCTGAAGTATTAAATATTGAGCTGTCTCATTAAAAAAGTATACTCCCAAAGAAACAAACAAACAAACAAGAAGAGTCTTTGCCCACAGGGAGTGGAGGATTTCCACTAAAATATGGCTCACTGCCATAGTGCAAATCACACTGATCTCATTAGCACTACTTCCTTCTGTAGATCAAATTCAAATAAGTGCACCAAAATGTTGTGCTTCATTTACTTTTATGCCATACATTTCATATCTACATAGATTTTAATCTTTAATGTTGGCTATGAAAAGATGACTTTTAAGTTTTATTTTGTGTTTATATATTTAATTTTGAGTCATTTTAAACATAAGAGGAGGGAGAAATACAGTGTCTTACTGGGTCGGCCCACTTAATTGATCCATAGTAAAGGACATTGGGGGCCACAAATCACACTATATAGGCTGCATTATATATTAATATATATTAACTCCCATATATATGGGAGTTAATATATGCTAGAGCAGAAGACAGCTATTTTCCCACCACTTATATTGTTAATAGCTGTATAAAAAATGGAATACTTAGGTTGGTAAATACAACTTTCTGGGCCACTTCATAATAAAAATATTGTTCCAAAGGAATAAATAATTTAGAGGTGTGAACAACTCAGAAGGAGGTAGTCTGAAACAGTGCTGGAGATTGAAGCCAATTGGAAAAAATGATAAAACCTGCATCACAGAGAAACTACTTTTGAATGATAGATGAGAAGATTACAAACTTTTTTGTTTGTTTCAGTTAGATCTTAGTGGCCTCGGACTTGAGGGGAAGAGAATCAATTTGTCTAGAAGTCTGTGGCTATTCTAAGAAAATTTCCTGTATAAATTGATAACATATCCTGAAAACTCTCTTGTCAATGAGCATTCTCCTTTGATACAAAAAAATGAGAGGGGAGAGAAGTTAGTAAAAAATGGTTATAGGAATATCAAAAGAGCTAGATAAATCAAAATCAAATTACAAACACTGCAAAAGAAAACAATTCTAATTTAAAAAATACTAAATGTAATTATCTTACATATTGAATATGCTTAATATTTTCTGTGTGACTGATCCTCTCTGTAATCTCTTAGATTTTTAAACCGAATGTGGCAGCTTCACCTTGGAGGTGAAAAGCAACTAAGAAGATTTTTATAAGCACTGCAACAGTTACATTTTCTATGTTTTAACTATATTTTACTATAAAGCTAGTATTCAACCCATATTGTTATTCTAAATGAGATATTTTTAATGAATTTGCCTATTTTTTTCTAGGTATAAAAATGGATGTTGGGGGCTGGAGAGATGGCCTACCAGTTAAGAGCACCGACTGCTCTTACAGAGGCCCCGGGTTCGATTTCCAGCACCCACATGGCGGCTGAGAACCGTCTGAAACTCCAATTCCAGGAGAACTACAGTTCCAGGGGAATCCGACACCCTCTTCTGACCTCCGCGGCATTGCGCGACATGGGTGCACAAACCTACATGCAGACAGTACATTCATACACATACAGAAATAAAAAAATAAATAAATAATTAAAAAATAAATAAAAATGGATGTTTACCAAAACAACTAGGTACATTCTGTTTTAAAATGCAATGAAGGCATGCATAAAGCATCACCAGTCTTGAATATGGTAATAATCTGTCAGTAGGTGACTCTGGAGGTTGTAATTATTTAATCTCATTAAGTGCTAAAATTAAGGTTTTTTTTCCTTCGAGCCCTGTGCAGTGTATCATTTTAACTGCTTTCTCCCATAACTAAATGTTATGAATGTAAGAGCATTCAATTTTTATGATGCTATTTTGATGATTTTTAAAATATTTTTAAAATTTCAGACATTAGCACTGTTTTAACATAATTTCCACACCTCCCATTTCCACCGTCATGTCTCTCCACGTTCTTCCCCATTTCCACCGTCATGTCTCTCCATGTCCTTTCCCATTTCCACCGTGAAGTCTCTCCACGTCTTTCTCCATTTCCACCGTCACGTCTCTCCACGTTCTTCCCCATTTCCACCGTGAAGTCTTTCCACATCCTTCCCCATTTCCACCGTGAAGTCTCTCCACGTCCTTCTCCATTTCCACTGTCACGTCTCTCCACGTCCTTCCCCATTTCTTCTCAATTTTGTAAATTGTTCTTTAATATTATTTTTCTTTTTATTATTACCACCCTAAAAAGCAAAATGTTGCTATACTTTCTTTCCTCATCCTTTAGATATTCCCCAAACTAGTTCAAAGTTATATACCTAAATTTACTACCCTGCCTTCTCTTCATATTAACCACTGATTAAAAGACCTATCCATGTCACATTGTGAATCACCTCCCCAGATCAAATATAGAAGTTGAAAAATAATTGATTCTCTATCCACACACCACACCCCTGGTACAACTTCTTACTGTCTCATCGTCTTTCCTTGCAGTAAAGTATATGCTAGACTGAGAAATTATAAACAATAACAACTTACCATTCATAGTTCTAGATCCTTGGATTTATCATACTGACCTGTCAACAGATAGCGTGGTTCGTGAGGGCTCCTTGTTTATTCTGTTTACATATAATGAAAAGGACGCACATGCTTTTTAGACTCTCATAAATGCATAAATTCATTTTTGATGCTAGAGCTCTCATAATATATCACTTCTTTTGAGCATGATTTATTTTTTATTTTATAAATGTTTGCTGCATGCATGTAAATTCACCTTGTATATTCATTCAATTCCTGAGGAGAACAGAAGAGAGTGATTGGTTCCCTGGAGTTACAGATGATTGTTATCCATCAGGTTAAATACTAGAAACTGAATTCAAGTCCTTTGAAAGTGCAGCTAATTGTTGTTACCCACTGAGTCATCTCTCCAGCTGTGCTGCATCACATCTTGAAGGTCCACTCTTGATACTGTCACCTTAAAGGCTATGTTTTAATTATAAAATGTGCATGGACACATATACACCATAGAATTCCACCTATGGCATCCTCAAATTTATGTGCTCATTGGAATCATACATTTATGCAATTTTTTTGGTTATTTTTGAAAGAGGGTTTCCCTTTAATCACAGCTGGCCTGGAGCTCACAGAAATCTGCCTGCCTCTGCCTCCTGAGTGCTGGGATGAAAGGCATGTGCCATCACACCTGGCCATTTATACAATTTTAATATCCCTCAAAGTCTTAAGTTCTTCCAAAATCAACTAAAACACCTGATAAAATGTCATCTAAATGAGGTATTTATAAAATTAAAGAAGCAATTCAATTACAGTATAGTGTGTGTATAAAACTAAACAAATTATGCTCTTCCAAATGACAGTAGTGGGAAAGATCTAAGACCGACATCTTTGTAAAAAGAAAAAAAAAAAGACCAACATAAAGTTTTCTGGCTTGAGAATAATCTTTCACTGTGTTTGGGCCTTCTTTGAACTGGGCCGAGCGTACTGATGCAGCTCCCAAACCTGCTTTCTAGAGCATGGCTCAAATGCTCAGTACTATACCACGATGGCTTTCTCGAGGTAACACTATTGATCTGGGATCCAGTGGAGCCCTTTTCTAGTAGCTATGCTGACCCTTTCACCGTTGGAGACTCTGTTGTGGCCCCACAGCCAAGCTTCTATTAGGCCAAGCCGTACTGAAGAATCTCTGTGGTACCCATATGAGAATTGAGTGAAGGTGAGTCTTCAGGACTTATTTCCCTGACTCACAAGCTAAATTTATGGAAAAAATAAATACAAACCTCACAGAGATGCTTACCAAAACAACTAGGTACATTCTGCTTGAAAATGCAATGAAGGTATAAGTCATTACCAGTCTTGACTATGGTAATAATGTGTCAGCATCAAGTCTACAGAGTTGTTTTTTAACTATAAATTCGTGCAAGTTGAGCAATAGGTAGGCTGCTAATGCTAACGTCTCAGTTTCCCAAAGTGCAATGACAGTAAAGCATCATACTCCCCTCTTATACATTAAATGTCATGAAGATTCCATTTTAAAGCAGACCTTTGCACATAAGCTGATTAGTGATGTTTAGAGCATAAAAAAACACACTGAAATTTTCTTCTAATTGTGAACAATTTGAGTTTAGCTCTATCCATGTCTGTAGTTGAGCAAATTTTCACTGTAATTAGATTAGAAAAATTTGAAATTTAAATATAAATCTTTTTGTGACCATTTCAAATCCATATAGTTACCAGTTATAGATAATTCCCATATTTTGCAAGAATATTTCCATTGATTTGTTTTTATATTATCCGTTTAGTTGTCCTAGTTTAAGTCTTAAATTATACAGTCTGAAGTATTATTTCCTTTGAGAGTGTCCTTTGTGAGAGATATATCCAGATAGTAAAACGTGGAGTGAAATGTCAGACTTGAAGAAAATGTCCTGAAAACAGACATCTCCAGTTGAGGCAGAAGAAAAAATCATGAGTCACAGAGATATGCAGACTTTATTAAGTTACAAGGGGGTAAAACTAGGAAATAAAGCCATAGAAACTAACCACAGTATTGTTCAACATTTAAATATGGAAAAAAATCTGTTCCAAAGTACCTTTTACAGACAATAGGACCAAAGGCCAAAATGCAGTATGAATTGAAAACAGACTATGTGGTTTTAATACTATTTCCTTCTCTTTTATCATGAATGATCATAGGAAAAGGCCAAATAAAAGAACCTCAGGGGTTTCTTATAAACTTCCTGCTAAAGACATCAGTTATAACTTTTATTTAATTCTTACTTAAGGTCATTTTACATGAAATATTTCCATGAACAAAAGAGTAATCTTTCTTTGAATAGGAAATGTTGCTTCTGTTATGAGGTAGTAAGAATTATATAGATTTCCTATCTTATTAGATGCCTATCTATTACTGTAGTTGCAAGAATTTATAGCTAAAATAACTTTTAAAATTAGAAACGAAATTAGTCTTTACCAAAAAGTGTCTTGTCATATCTTGCATTTTGAATTTTTTATGTTAATTGAATTGTTGTTTGAGTATTTTCAGACACAATTTTTATTTTGTCATTTCAGCACTCACGTAGATAATAAGTAAGGTGTACGGACTGTGTTAGGACCTTTCAGCTTTCAAGAATCATATATATGTGTATATTCTCAGAGGATGAGAACTTATGAAAAAAATAAAAGAAATAGAGAATGACTTCATCTGACATTGAGAACACTTGAAAGAAGTCAGGAATATCTTTCCTCCACCAAAGAGGTCACAGCCACATCTCCAGGCGACTTTCTGGGTGATTTGTCTGTCTCCTTGATTCCTGACCAAGCAGAGCACATTGCTCCCAATCCAGCAACCTGCTTTGTTGCCATGGCGACTCAAAAGTCCTTTGTCTGTGCTCCTCAGACTGCCCCTTCCAATGCATTCAAAGCCTTGCTGTCTGAGTCTCTCCTTTCTGTACCATTCATTTTGCTGTTGCACAGCATCTGTTGCTTGTGTTTCTGCTAGCCTTGACATCCCGTTCTCTCTGGTCATCTCTAACAAGATCCATGTTCCAGTGCTGAGCCAGGAGGGTAAAGTGCTTTTAGGCATAGCTCTTCTTTATGACCTTAAGGTTGACTTGGATTGTAAAGGTCTGTTTACAGTTTACTTCTGGTTGGGTCCGAAGGGGCTAGTGGTAGAGTGTTCTGTAAGATCATTGAAAAATAAGAAGACTTTCAGACTTCTTGTTCTTTATAACATATTTGGAATTATTATAAATTATCCTCAAGTCCCAATAATTATATTGATTTTTAATGCAAGGAGAGAAATATACATGTTTTCATTTCCTCTTTATGTTTATAAAAGTAGGTACAGCCGGGCGTGGTGGCACACGCCTTTAATACTAGCACTTGGGAGGCAAAGACAGGCGGATCTTTGTGAGTTCAAGGCCAGCCTGGTCTACAGAGTGAGTTCCAGGACAGCTGGGATGACAGGGAGACCCTGTCTTGAAAAAACCAAAAAAAAAAAAAAGTAGGTACACTATTTCTATAATAAAACCTGTACCGAAATAGTATTCCAAACATATTAATTTTATTTAAACAAAGCAAAATAACCTAAAATAGAGGAAAAAATATGTAAGGGGCAGATTTGATGGAAGGAAGGAGCAGCACAAGGGGCATGGAGGGCAGGGAGTGTGAGAGGCTAAGCACCACCAAAGTAATTGTTTACGTGTGAAAATGTGATGAAAACTTAGTATGCCAAAATAAAATGCATATAATATTTTTTAAAATTAAGTGTAATATGTAATACTATATTAAAGTGGTTCTTGTTTGTTGTGTGTGTGTGTGTACGTGTGCTGTGGGGTGGGTGATATGTGAAATTCACTGTAATGCAGGGTGCTCCAGGAGGCCGAAAGAGGACATCTATAAAGCCCTAGACACTGGGAATATATGCAGTTTTAACCTGCTGGCAGGCAGTATTAGCAACTAAACCCAACTCTCTGCAGGAACAGCAAGCACTCTTAATTGGTGATGCATCTTTCCAGTGCTTAAATATGTATCTAAAACTACAATTATGTGTGTTATCTTACATAGCAATCTACGCGCTTATATATTCTTTTCTATTTTTAATTTAATTTTTATTGCATGCTTTGTGCATTTGTCCCATTATTTTCTTCATATTTTTTTGGCTTTTCGTTTCCCTTTCCCTTCCCCCCACCCCCACCCCTACCAATCATGTATTGTGCCATACACAATGTCCTGCATCATTCTCTGTTTTCGTTTTTTTTTTGTTCATTGTTTAAGCATAAGTGATAATCCATGAGTACAAAGCATCCATTCGTCAAAACCCAATCTGCAGGCTGTTCGTTGCCCAAACACCCGGACAGCCCCACCATCCAGTGGGGGGGTGACAGGTTTGTTTTGTTAATCAAGGCTGAATCGAAATGAATGTCCAGACTACATCGCTGTATGGTTTCTCCTTCACCCAAATACGCAGCCTTTAGCATTGCTACCCAGCCCTCCTCTTCCCGCAAGATTTGTTCCCTAAGACATTAGAAAAAGGGGACAGGTGATTGAGAAGTAATAATAGTCCACTCTCTCTGGACCTGTTATTGGACTCTGGTCAAGTCTGGCTGTTTCCTATGGGCTGACAGTTTGTCCAGGAGTAACTTTCCGCATCCTACTAATGAAGCACAAGCAATTAGATATATAGGTATTTAAGCCAGCACTAATAGTTATGGTAGGTTACTTTGGCATAGACACATATGTTTGGATGATATGTTAATCCATGAAATTCACATTTTTCCCCATGTTAAAATATGAGCAGGGTCTTACTGTGGCTTTATAACATTCTCCTACCTGTAGAGGATGTAAGCTCTGTGGCATATCAGCCATGGGTGTATTCCTCCAAGGAGAGAGCCAATAGGCCAATTATAGATTTGGGGAATACTACAGGCATCATGGCTGCTCTTGCTGCACAGTATTTCTCCAGGCCGTGGAGGTTGTAGTAAGTGATGCTGACGGTGGAGTCTGCTTGAACTCAGGGAGACCCGTATTTGCTTTATTGGTTTAGTGGTCCTATACATTTTTTTGTGACACTGATCACCAAGAAAAAAAGATATTTATTCAATTTAAGCTCACACTGGGAAGAGGTACAAAGGGTAGCAGTGGACTCTCACCAAGCCAGTCTTCCGAGGGTCCTGGCATGAGGGTGTGGTGGCAATGGAAACCAAGCAGTGTGCATAACTAAACAGTCTGGCAAGATATGGTCTCTCTGCTCCACCACAGTCTAACTCTAAGTCTCTCCCTGTAAAGAATTTCTTTTTTCATTTTCTTAATGCATTGAGAGTAATAATCGTAGCTCCAAAATACCAAGAACTATTTTCCCTCTAAAATCATCGTATCATTACCTATTCGCACAATTGAGTGATAGAAGGCTTATACGAATTTCAATAATGGTGTGGAAAACCTTCAAATTTTGCCAAATATCAACTGTGTAATTCCACATCACATGGCCCTATGGGCTAGCTTAAGTGTGAACAACATTCAGTTTTACAGCAAACACATTTGCTTCAAGAACTTTATAAAATTATCTGATAATTTTGCAGGAAGCTGAAAACTCAAGAAAATCTCTTTGGACCTTCTATCAGGGTGTGAAATCTTTTCGATGAATTATTTTATGTCAATTGAGGCTTTAATGCAGCTTACCAGACTAATATAAATCAGCTTTCCTATCTGGCCACTTAACTCAGGTTTTGCAATCTGGTAGTATACTTCAGTAATTTGGATGACCTCAGCTCATAAGACACTGGTTCAATTCATTGAAATAGTCTCAAAATATAAAGCTCAAAAATAAAGCTTCCAAATTTAAGTTTCATCTTCCGTTTCTTTGTCTACTTCCAAAGTCACCAGTGTTTCTTGTCTGTCTGGAGCTGTAAAGGCTAATTTATCGCTGCTTTTCATCTATCCATTTCTATCTATCTAATCTATCTAATCTAATCTATCATCTATCTATCTTCTATTATCTATCTATCTTCTATCTATCATCTATTTCTACTATCTATCTATCTATCATCTATTAATTTTTCTCAATCTAAAATTATCCTACACAGGATAATTTCACCTCAGCATTAAATTAGTTTTAATTTAAGTAAATCATTTAGTTATTTACAAGGAGGGAAAGTGTAATTTAATTCCATAGCAACTTGACCCCAGAATTTCGGGTCCATGCCAATGCAGAATATTGTGGTAGGGAGAACCTGACAGAACAAAGGTGCATAGTTCACAGTGGACAGGAAACTAGGAGAGTCAGAAAGAAGTCCCAGTGGATCCTTGTACAATGCACTGTCAGTGTCATAACATCCTTCTAGTAGGCTCAGTATCTCAATGTTTCCCTTAACTTCCAACAATCCAGAGGCCTGCGAGCATGTGTTTATCATATGAGACTTGGAGAACAGCTCAGGTCCAAATTATAGCACTACGTTTTTCTGTAAATGTGTCTGTATAACACAGCGTGCTTTCCTTTTGTCCAACTTCAGCCAATCTTTTCATAAGACAGGTTTTGCATGTTTGCTTTGAACAATATTAGGCAGTCAACAGCAGGTAAATTGTTTAATGAAGCACAACCTTATTTTGTAGCTCTCAGTACCTCCTAGAGTTTTTAAATTGTGTTTTACTGAATTTTTGTGATTTTCAGATAATATAGTTTGGTTGTATTTAAATCCCCTCCCTCCACTGCCACCTGAAAAAAAAATACATGGTCTGATTTGTGTCCCTAAATGTCCTTCAGTGTGGGTCCATGCACTTGGATCCCATGCATGTGAGACATTGTCTTCCAATCGCAGTAGCCATCAAATGCCAAAGGCAGCTGCCCTCTATTTAATGAAAACTGGTTAACATTTTTACATAAAATGTTTAGTCTGTTTTCATGTTGATACAAGGCATACTTAGAATATTTATAGATCAACAAAAGTTTCCAAATCTGTATTATATGATTGATTTAATCTAGATCAATCATATCATTTCCATTTCTTAGGAAAAAGTAAATTTAGAGTACTCTGGTGACACATTCTAAGCTAAATACAGGTAGCCAGATGCTTTATGAGAGCGTGGCTACAATAATGTCATGTACTTAAAATGGGAAAAAGACTGGTTATCTATTGTTTTCATGCTTTCAGTTCATTTGTTATACCTGGTTTAGCTATGATTACTGTTGATTTTAATATCTAGAATTCCTGTATATATATTACAGTTGGCCAAGAGAAAGATAATAAATCATCCTATCACTGATGGAGGGTAGAAAACCAAAGAGAGAGTGTAACAAGGAGAATGAGAAGTTTCAATTTGGCATAAATAAAAACTGACCCATGTTATTTAGGTGATAAACTAATAATCACAAACCAAACCTTAAAGAATTTTTAAAATAAAAGGTCATGTTTGAATTACTTCCCGCATTTCTTCACTCTGTGTCCTTTTAGAATCAATAATGCACAAAATTCAGCATTTATGCATATATTCTGATGCCTAAGTTGCATAGCTGCTAGATTTCCTAAAAAGTGCCTTTGAACAATTCCTTAAGGAAAAAAAATAAAAAAACTTTTTTTTTTTTTTTTTTTTAATATTTTTAAAATTATATAAAATAATTAAGAAAAATTTAATTGCTTAATCAACCAGCTTTATAGATTTAAGAAATTGTAGATTTTCATAACTGTGTAGCAGTAATTTATTTGAATTTATTTTGAATTTATTTTTTCAAAAAAATAGTCCCTTTGATAATCAGTTCCATCTTAGGGTTCAATGATATCCTTCCCTGTAACTATGGTCATCCACATTTCTTGGGCAATACAGTGTCTCAACTTTCTTCATTAACAATAAGAATGAGAACTTTATCATTACCTAGATTTTTCAAAGTTTATCATTCACTCTCATTTTGACTTTGCTTAAGCTAAATGAAATATAATGGATTATATTGAAATTTGTTTTTATTTTTTTTTAATTTTATTTATTTATTTAATTTTATTTATTTATTATTTATTTTATTTATTTATTTATTTATATGAAGTACTGTCTGCATGTAAGGTTTTGGTGCACCTGTGCCATGCAATGCCTGCGGAGGTTCGAAGAGGTGTTGGATTCTCCTGGAACTGGAGTTCTCCTGGAATTGGAGTTATGGACGGTTCTCATCCACCATGTGGGTGCTGGGGATTGAACCTGGGTCCTCTGCAAGAACAGTCAGTGCTCTTAACTGCTAGGCCATCTCTTCAGCCCCGAAATTTGTTTTTATTTTCATTGCTTAAAACAACTTGTCTTATTAGTCTGTTCACAATTAAATACCATTTCGCCTTCAGAAAAATGCTCTAAGGAAGAGGTGATTTTGCACAGGGTTTAATTCTAGCTTTCAAAGGAAATTGCCAAGTGGTGGTTATTTGGGAGAGTCTGTTCAATGGAGGTTGATCCAGAGAGAGTAAGGAGTTTATTTTTCTTTATTTATCGGCATTTTGAATAAACACAATATGCTGAAGTATGTCGAATTACCTAGACTAGTGAAAATAACTTGCCACTGAAGAAACTTCAGTTGTATTTTATTAATGGTAAAAAGCAAAATAGCAATATATATTTATAAATGTTTACAGACAAATGAAGCAAGGTTTCTTAAATAAAGTGTAATTTTGAATATATGTATGGAGAATAAAATATTTCTTCCTAACTGCTTTCATGGGAACTACAAAGTTAAATAAAAGATGGAAACCATTCCAAAAGCATCACCATTAGTTGGTGTCCTGGTTGTTTCCATAACATTTGCTTCTTTGTGTCATCAATTGTACAGTACAGATTCCTAATACTACACACTCATTTTGTATGTTTAGTATATGCAATACAGTATTGGCTATTTCAGTTTTATCTCACTTTTGCTTTGTTTTAACTGCTATTTTAAATTAGTCCCAAGTACTGTAAATTAATACATTTTAAGGGACAGAATAGATTGAGTGAAGATAAAACTGAGCAACATTTGCTGTGTAACTCTTCCTTCTTTTACAATGCATTTTTCAGAATTTCCCATGTATTGCAAGTCAGCAAATTTGTAATTAAATCATCCCATTTTAAACTACATACTATGTCTTAAAGTAACTTCTATTTGCAATCTATTTACTCAATGGAGAGTAAGGAGCTCAATAAAAACATGTCAATTTGATGTTATTTTTAAATTCACTTTATGTTGCTGCAGATTTAGGCAAAAACAAAACATAGAAGATGAAACAGTTTGGCCAAACTGCTTGAAAATGGTCAGAAAATTATTTAGGCATAGCTAGTCTGTCTTCATGACTTATATTATTTATCTTTACACCAAATGTGAATAAAATTAAAATTAAATTTATTTATGTATTCATACTTATATTATTTTATGTGTATGAGTGGGTATTGCCCCCTGCATGTCCTGTCAAGTTGCAGCCTGGTAATCCAATGCAGAGTCAGAAGAAGACATCAGTTTTCTCTGATTTGGAGTTAAGAACAGTTGTTGACTGTGATGTGGGTCCTAGGAAACAAACCTAGGTGATCTCCAAGCGCAGCCTGTCCTTTTAACCACTAAACCAATCATCTCCCAACCCTATTTTTGTTATATTAAATAGTAATTATGATTTAAAATCTATCAATTCAGTACATCTGTTTACATATTTGTAGATTTGGCGAAGAAGGGACCAAAATTTCAATTTTCTCTTCTTTCTTCATTTGTATTCATTCAGCAGACTTCTATGTGAGAAAAACATAAATATGATACTGTCAAAACTAGTGGTAACTCGTGCTTATAATCATAAAATTACAGAGTGCACAGAGCTTAAATCAGGGATTTCNATCCTACTAATGAAGAACAAGCAATTAGATATATAGGTATTTAAGCAGCACTAATAGTTATGGTAGGTTACTTTAGCATAGACACATGTTTGGATATGTTAATCCATGAATTACAATTTTCCCCCCTGTTAAATATGACAGGGTCTTACTGTGGCTTATAACATCTCCTAACCTGTAGAGGATGTAAGCTTGTGGCATCAGCCATGGGTTATTCCTCCAAGGAGAGAGCCAATAGCCAATTAGATTTGGGATATACAGGCACATGGCTGCCTCTGCTGCACAGTATTTCCAGGCACGTGAGGTGTAGCTGATGCTGACGGTGGAGTCTTGCTTGACTCAGGGAGACCCGTATTTGCTTTATTGGTTTAGTGGTCTTACATTTTTTTTGACACTGACACCAGAAAAAAGATATTTATTCAATTTAGCCACACTGGGAAGAGGTACAAAGAGGTACAGTGACTCTCACAAGCCAGTCTTCCGAGGGTCCTGGCATGAGGGTGTGGTGGCAATGGAAACCAAGCAGTGTGCATAACTAAACAGTCTGGCAAGATATGGTCTCTGTCCACCACAGTCTCAACTCTAAGTCTCTCCTGTAAGATTCTTTTTCATTTTTTAATGCATTGAGAGTAATAATCGTAGCTCCAAAATACCCCAAGATTATTTATCCCTCTATAAGATATGACATTACCTAATGCACAAATTGATAGAATAAAAGCAAAATTTTCAATAATGTGTGGAAAACTTAAATTTTGCCAAACTATCAACTTGTATTACACATCACATGGCCCTAGGTCTTAGTGTGAACATTCATTTTTACAAATACATTTGCTTCAGAATTTATAAAATTATTATATATTTGCAGGAGCTGATAAACTCAGAAATTGCTTTGGACCTTATCAGGGTGTGAAAATCTTTATCGATGAATATTTTATACAATTAGGCTTTATCAGTTACAGACTATATAACTCAGCTTCCTATCTGGCACTTAACTCAGGTTTTGCAATCTGTAGTATACTTCATTTGAGATGACTCAGCTCATAGACATGGTCATATTCATTGAAATAGTCTCAAAATATAAAGCTCAAAAATAAAGCTTCCAAATTTAAGTTTCATCTTCCGTTTCTTTGTCTACTTCCAAAGTCACCAGTGTTTCTTGTCTGTCTGGAGCTGTAGGCTAATTTATGCTGCTTTATCTCCTATCTA
>VZQC01000081.1:644458-681588 GCA_009823505.1 Rhizomys pruinosus | reverse complement strand
TTTTTTTTTTGTCTTTTTCTGAGACAGGGTCTAGAACTGTAGACCAGGCTGACCTTGAACTCAGAGATCCACCTGCCTCTGCCTCTGGAGTGCTAGGATTAAAGGCATGTGCCACCACGCCTGGCATAAATATTTTTTAATTTTGTTTTATTATTTTTTTATATTTTTTTAATTTTATTTATTTTTGTATGTGTATGAATGTACTGTCTGCATGCAGGTTTGTGCACCCGTGTTGTGCAATGCCACGGAGGTCAGAAGAGGGTCTCGGATTCCCCTGGAACTGGAGTTCTCCTGGAATTGAAGTTACAGACCGTTCTCAGCCGCCATGTGGGTGCTGGGGATTGAACCCGGGTCCTCTGCAAGAACAGTTGGTGCCCTTAACTGCTAGGCTATCTTTCCAGCCCAGTTTTATTATTTTTTATGTGTATGAGTGTACTGTCTGCATGTAGGTTGGTGCACCCGTGTTGTGCAATGCTGCAGAGGTCAGAAGAGGGTGTTGGATTCCCTTGGAACTCCAGTTAAAAGACGGTTCTTAGCTGGGAATCAAACCCAGGTCCTCGGTAAGAGCAGTCGGCACTCCTAACCGCTGAGCCATCTCTACAGCCCCATGCCCAGCCTAATCTTAAAGTGGTTTTGTGTTTCCTTAATAACTAATGATGAACACTTTTTTTTTCTTTTTGAGACAGCTGGCCTGGAGCTTGCTCTGTAGACCAGGCTGGCCTTGTACTCACAGATCTGCCTGCCTCTACCCCTCCCAAGTGGAGTACTGGGATTATAGGCGTGTGCCACCATGCCAGGCACTGAACACTTTTTAAGAAGTTTCTTGCCATGCCTGGCATGGTGGCACACGCCTTTAATCCTAGCACTTGGGAGGCAGAGGCAGGCGGATCTTTGTGAGTTCAAGGCCAGCCTCATCCACAGAGTGAGTTCCAGGACAGCTGGAGCTACAGGGAGACCCTGTCTCGAAAAAACAAAAACAATAAAAATAAAATAAAAAAAGAAGTTTCTTGCCAGGCGTGGTGGTCAGGCCTTTAATCCTAGCACTCAGGAGACAGAGGCAGGCAGATCTCTGTGAGTTCAAGGCCAGCGTGGTCTACAGAGTGAGTTCCAGGCCAACTGGGGCTATAGGGAGACCCTGTCACTGGTGAAGATTTCCTCCCACTCTGGGGTTTTCTCTTCACTTTTTTGTTTCTTTTGCTGTACAGAAGCTTTTTAGTTTAATGAGGTCCCACTTGTTGATTGTTGACTGTTGAGTTAGAAATGCCACTCTACCAAAGAATCTCTCGAGAGGCCAAAAACTGTGGAGGAAAAGCCTTAATAAAAGAATATTATATCAAGGAAAAAGTACAGAATACAACACAAGAGACAGTGACAGAGAAAGATCAATGCATTGGCCAAGCACACTCCCATGGGACTGGAGGGCAGCGGCCCTGAGGTCCGATCTTCTCCCACTTTTATTCCCAGTTAGGGGATTTCCACTGCAGTTACAGTGACCCTTTCTCTGATTGGTGGGGTCTTGGTGGTGGCAGACCAGGCAGTCTTTCATTGGATCAGCCCACCTGTTCTGCATTCCTTTGTTTGAAACAATGGTTGTGTTTAGCAGCATGAAGTCCGTTGGAGAGTAATGGGCTCCTTAGGGGGTGGGAAGCACTCCTACAGGACTGGGAAAGTTCATCCTGACCTCAGGTAGCTCTGGGAACTAATAACTCAAGGTGGGAGGGAGTAACTGTGGGAACCAGACCTGCTTCAACTAGAGAGTTGCTCCTGCATGATTAACCCTTTCCTTTTGATTAACTTCTTTCTAACCTGGTCCTAACATTGACCTTATTTCCTGTTCAACTGGCCTGATTTAGAAAGTCTTTTCCTGCCGGGCGTGGTGGCGCACGCCTTTAATCCTAGCACTTGGGAGGCAGAAGCGGGTGGATCTTTGTGAGTTCAAGGCCAGCCTGGTCTATAGAGTGAGTTCTAGGACAGCTGGGGCTACAGGGAGACCCTGTCTCAAAAAGACCAAAAAAAAAAAAAAAAAAAGAAAGTCTTTTCCTGGGGCTGGAGAGCTGGCCTTGTGGTTAAGAGCGCCAACTGCTCTTACAGAGGACCTGGGTTCAATCCCCAGCACCCACATGGCAGCTGAGAATTCCGGGAGAACTCCAGTTCCAGGGGAATCTGACACCCTCCTCTGACCTCTGCAGCATTGCACAACACAGGTGCACAAACCTACATGCGAACAGTAAATTCATACACATAAATTAAAAAAAATAAAAATAAAGTCTTTTCCTACACCTATATCTTATTGGTTACTGACAATGTTATCTTCTAAAATTTTCAGAGTTTCAGGCTTCATATGGAGGTCTTTGATCCATTTAGAGCTGACTTTTGTACAAGGTGAAAGGTAGGGGTTTAGTTTTATTCTTCTATGAGTGGTGATTTAGTTTTGCCAGGACCATTTGCTGAAGATGCTGACTTTCCTCCATTGAGTGTTCTTGGTCCCATTGTCAAATACCACCAGAAGGCTGAAATTGCATGTACTCAAGTTTGGGTCTTAAATTTTGTTCCATCGATGTATGGATCTAATTTTGTGTCACTACCATGCTGTTTTTTGACTACAGCTCTGTAGTATAGTTTGAAATCTGATATAGTAATCCCCAATATCCCGAATGCATTTCTCTCTCTCTCTCTCTCTCTCTGTCTTTTTGAGACATGAGCATGGAAGGTCCTTCCATATTCTGATGTGTTCTTCAGTCTCCTTCCTCAAAGATGTGAAATTTTCGCTGTATAAATCTTTAATGTCTTTGGTCAGGTTTATTCTGAGATATTTTATTTTTTTGAGGCTATTTTGAATGGGAGGGTTGCTATGTACTCCTCCAATTGCTTGTTATTACCATATAAAAAAGCTACTGATTTTTTGGACATTAATTTTTTTTTTTTGGCCTTTGTGAGACAGAGTCTCCCTTCAGTCCCAGATGGTCTGGAGCTCGCTATGTAAAACAGGCTGGCCTTAAACTCACAGAGATCTGCCTGCCTCTGCCTGCTGAGTGTTGGGATTACCAGCGTGTGCCACCCCACTAGGCATAGATCAGTTTTGTGACCTGACACTCTACTAAACCTGTTAATTTCTAGGAGTTTTCTGGTGGAATTTTTGGCATCTTTTAGGTATAATATGTCATCTGCAAAAAGGGACAATTTGACCTCCTCTTTTCCAATGAGTGCTCCTTTTCTTTCTTTCTCTTATTGCTCTAGCAAGAGTTTCAAGCACTATACTGAACAGGAATGGAGATAGTGGGCAGCTTTGCTGGGTTCCTGACTTTAAGGGGAATGCCTCTAATTTTTCTCCATTTAGGATGATGTTGCTGTGGATTTGTTAGATGTAGTTTTAATTATGTTGAGGTATGTTCCCACCGGTTCAATTCCCTCTAGACTTTAAACATAAAGGCATGATGAATTTTCTCAAAAGCCTGTTTTGCATCAATTGAGATGACCATGTGTTTTGTTTGTTTGTTTTTGCCTTTGAGTCCATTTATAGGAAGGGTGTTCCAACTCTTTATCTTTTCCTCCCTGTAACCCCAGCTGGCCACACAGAGATCTGTGTGCCTCTGCCTCCCAAGTTCTGGGACTAAAGGCATGGCCCACCTTGCCTGGCTTTGACCCTTTGGCTTTAAAAAAAAAAACAAAACAAAACATGGGAGCCAGGCATAGTGTTACATGTCTTTAATCCCAGCACTTGGGAGGCAGAGGCAGGTGGATCTCTGTGAGGTCAAGGCCAGACTGGTCTACATAGAGAGTTCCAAGCCACCTGGGGCTACAGGGAGTCCCTGTCTCAAAAACAACCCCCCATAAAAAATATATGGGTTCTAGGGATTTGAAGTCACATCTTCATGCAAATGCTTTTCCTTCTGAGCCATTTTCCCAGCCAAAAACATGGTAATTAAAGATACAAGCTGGGCGTGGTGGCGCACGCCTTTAATCCTAGCACTCGGGAGGCAGAGGCAGGCGGATCTTTGTGAGTTCAAGGCCAGCCTGGTCTACAGAGTGAGTTCCAGGACAGCTGGGACTACAGGGAGACCCTGTCTCAAAGACCAAAAAAAAAAAAAAAAAAGACCCTAAAGATACAGACAGAAGCCAGGCGTGGTGGCGCACACCTTTAATCCCAGAATTTGGGAGGCAGAGGCAGGTGGATCTTTGTGAGTTCAAGGCCAGCCTGGTCTACAGAGCTGGGGACAGCTGGGGCTACAGGGAGACACTGTCTCGAAAAGACCAAAAAAAAAAAAGAAAAAAAAAAGAAATAAATGGTGGAAGATTGTCCATGCTGTTGGAAAATAGCTGTTCTTGGAATGTGTCACTTGCCCAGGCACCCTCAGTGCGCCACACCTTCCTGGATATGATTCCCACAGCAACAGGAGTTCACATTTCCACCAGGACTTCCCATATCTTCACTTACTTCATACACTTGGTCATATGAGGTCATCGTTATCAGTGAAGGGCCACCTTCTTCGATGTGAATCAATTGTTCTAGTTGTATTACATTAACTAACAAACAAAGTTATTGTGCATTGTGAAGCCCCAAATTGGCAAAATGTTATGAAATGAAGTAATTAGCAGTAGATGTTTGGGCAAAGGTTGATAGATAACCAAGAAGGTCCACTACAAAAGCCAGGAAACCAGGAAAAGAAGGACCAACATGAGAACTGCGTTGGCAACTACAAAGCAGGAATAGTAGACAGTGGTATGTGTTACCATCACAGAGGAGAGAAAGACTGTCAGTGCTGTCCAATGACATGGGGACTCAGTCTGCCTTCCAGTTCCCTGTCTAAGGTCAAGTTCTCTGGGAAGCACTCTGCATCAGAGGTAAGTTGTCAGAGGCCTTACTAGGGCATGCACCTATGATGTGAGGGTGCACAATGACAGGGGAGGAAGTTAGGCTGTAATACAATTAAAACAGAATCTTTTGTGTTCCCTCAACAGCCAAGAGCCAAAATAACCCTTTAAAATCTATAGCCCGGTGTGGTGGTACATGCCTTTAATCCTAGCTCTTGGGAGGCAGAGGCAGGTGCATCTTTGTGAGTTTAAGCCTGGCCTGGTCTACAGAGTGAGTTCCAGGACAGCAGGAGCTACAGGGAGACCCTGTCTCAAAAAGACAAAAAAAAAAAATCTATTTAGGCTAAATAAACAAACAAATAAATGAACAAAAAAAAAAAATGGTGGAGAGATGGCTTGGCACTGGCTGATCCCAGAGGACCTGGGTTGGGACTACAGGGAGACCCTGTCTCAAAAAGACCAAAAAAATTTACAGTTTTTATTTTATGTTTTTATGTGTATGTTTGTATGCCTGCATATACGTTAAGTGCACCTGTGTATGCAGGGCCCATGGAGGTCAGAAGAGGGAGTCAGACCCCCCTGGATGTAGAGTTATAGTTGTTAGTTGTCGGAGAGTTTACCATCCTCTGAGTAGTCTTTTTTTTTTTTTTTCTTTTTGGTCTTTTTGAGACAGGGTCTCCCTGTGGCCCCAGCTATCCTGGAACTCGATCTGTAGACCAGGCTAGCCTTGAACTCACAAAGATTCACCTGCCTCTGCCTCCCCGAGTGCTAGGATTAAAGGCGTGTGCCACCATGCCAAAACCTCCCAGAATTTTTTTTTTTTTTTTGGTCTTTTTGAGGCAGGGTCTCCCTGTAGCCCCAGTTGGCCTGGAACTCATTCTGTAGACCAGGCTGGCCTTGAACTCACAAAGATCCGCCTGCCTCTGCCTCCCGAGTGCTAGGATTAAAGGCATGCGCCACCATGCCAGGCTGAGTAGTCTTTTATACACACGTGGCCAACATCCACATGCTGTTTGTTGTTGTTCTCTCCCCGGGTTAGCTCTTGCAAGGAGAGGGGAGGGGCTGCCAGGCAACTGACCTTGAGCAACTGACCTTGAGCAATTGACCTTTTCCCTGAATTAGGCAGGTTCCAGTAATTGCTTAAAATGGTGCCTATACACAAAATGGAGTCAGTGTGGGCCTCTCTTACATTCCCCCCTTGAGTTGGGAATCATAGGGTCTCCCTGTAGTCCCAACCCAGGTCCTCTGGGATTAGCCAGTGCCAAGCCATCTCTCCACCATTTTTTTTTTTGTTCATTTATTTGTTCGTTTGTTTATTTAGCCTAAATAGATTTTTTTTTGTCTTTTTGAGACAGGGTCTCCCTGTAGCTCCTGCTGTCCTGGAACTCACTCTGTAGACCAGGCCAGCCTTAAACTCACAAAGATACACCTGCCTCTGCCTCCCAAGTGCTAGGATTAAAGGCATGTACCACCACACCGGGCTATAGATTTTAAAGGGTTATTTTGGCTCTTGGCTGTTGAGGGAACACAAAAGATTCTGTTTTAATTGTATTACAGCCTAACTTCCTCCCCTGTCATTGTGCACCCTCACATCATAGGTGCATACCCCAGTAAGGCCTCTGACAACTTACCTCTGATGCAGAGTGCTTCCCAGAGAACTTGACCTCAGACAGGGAACTGGAAGGCAGACTTGGGTCCCCATGTCATTGGACAGCACTGACAGTCTTTCTCTCCTCTGTGATGGTAACTCAAGGGGGGAATATAATACTGGGAGGCTAATCTTAGACTCCATTATTTTCTTCCTCAGGGGAGTCATATATGGGCACATACGTAGTCCTGAGTACCATGATTTTAATGGATTTTACCCGCTGGTTAATAAACCTGACAAGTGAGTTAAGGATGCGTGGTCCATAAGTCAGAGCAACCAGAAGGATAAGTTTACTGGCAGATCCAGGAAGTCCTCAGCTCTCAGCTGAGAAATAAACTGGCTCTTTGGGGGGGGGGTCTTGACCCTAAACTGCCTAGCCAATTTTTAGCTCCTACTTTTATCACATTACCCTCTGAGGAGGTTACCCCAATTTCCAGGAGGGAATCAGGGTGCCGACGGCTCTGACTTCTTCCACGCTGAAAAGGAGCGTAGGAGGTGGCAACTGGGGTACCCCTACTCAGTGGATCTATCTAAAAGACCCCAAAAAGTATGGCTATAGGGAGAACAAAATCTTTGACCAGTGCCTGTGAAGGCAAGAGTAGCTAGGTACATTTTCTAGGCAGGGAACCAAGAGAGAAACAGGGTAAATTAAATGTACAATTTAAAAGTCCTTTAGAATTTCTCAATGAGGGGTTCTGAAGCATCCATTATTGAGCTTCTCCTTTCGTTCATTTGTCTATGGTGTCTGGACTCAGCATCTGCTTTCCAGGAAATTTCGATAGGCACGGTGTGAGTTTTCCCTTAGGTAACTGCTCAAGCAGAAAGAGGAAACTTTATTATTTGATAACAACAAATCTCATATGACTTTAAATGACTTAAAATCTAGTGTTTGGAGGCACAATCTTTCAGACTTTAAAGGAAATATAATGATTACTTATCTTTTGATTATATTCTTCCTCTTGGGTGTCTAAGTCCATACAGTTAGCCCAGATTAACCAACTTTTGTTTTCTCAAGGTCAGTTGAGGATCTTGTCCTCAGGGGCCACTCGGACCTTTGTGGGGAGAGGCCTCTGGCTCCTCTCAGCTTTTCATTTACCAGTTCCATCCACACGAGGACAAAGTCAGGTCTTGCTAGACCAGGCTTCCCTTTTTGAAGCATGAAGAGACTTTCCTCTTTACAGACTGGACACTGGCTAGAGTCCTGTTAGTGGATCTCCACGACCTCCCTGCTCAAGAGGACTGGTGACTCAAATTTGCAGGACATTTCAAGAGATGCCCCAGACATAGTCCTCCAGGACTGGTTGACCTCAGAGGGCAAGGAACAAAGTTGTTCCTTAAGTCCATCAGCCGAATTGGTATGGGCATTTAAGTATGGTCATTATCCATCCAAAAAGGCTAAGTTACACCAGCCTAATACCTTTAATTACTGTATAATATTCTAGATAAGGCTTGGAGAAAATTTCAAGCATCCTTGTATAATACTGACTGGAGGAGGGACTTAAAACCATACTAATGTATAACCCTCAAGATCGAATTAAACAATTTCACCCTTATTTTAAATGTAAAACTGTTCACTACAATTACTACAAACAGAAACGATCTTTCTTTCTCAGACCCCCTATCCTGAGCTGTAGTTTTTCAGAAAGACAGGAGTTGTAACACATACCAGAAGACAGGAAAGAAACAGATAAGGATTACCAAGTCCATCCAAACTGTCTTCTTTTGGACTGCATGCAGTTGGTTCAGGAAGATAGAATCTAGCTTTTTGAGCCAAATTATCTGGTTAGGTCAAAGGAAATATCAAAATCAACTCTTGCAAGAAATAAAGTACATTTTTCAGTACCCATAGGTAGCCCACCATTTTCCTGTGCCCATTTAATCCAAACCTGTAACAGGGAGTCAGGTTCAAGCCAGGAGAAGACTGAAAATTAACAACTCTGTATATTCACAAATCTATTCAGGCCACTAGTAAACTAGCTTGAGTGTTTATACCAATTTAACTTAATACAGGTATCTTATCATTTTACTAAACCTTGAAGTACCATGTGATATGCACATAAAGCTTGGACAAAAACCGAACACTCTTAAACAAACCTTGACTATATTTACATTTTGAGTCTTAAACTAGTTGAATGAACCTTAGAAAATTAAGCTTACTCATATAGTCTCAGCTTTTACCTGCCATAACAAATCTCAGACTTTTATCACTTGCATAGACGTTTTCATCATCTTCACATAAATCCTTACTAAAAATACCTTTTTAACATTTTCCACTTTTTATGACCCTTTTTAATACCATGAAACATAACATTCATAAACAGATTAACCCTTAATTGTACAGATTTACTAAGTAATTAACATTTCTTTTCCATGTAACAAGATAGGACAGTTATCTCAAATACAGTAGTTTGAAAAATCACAGAAATGTTCAATAAAAACTGAGCTCTTTCAAATGATGAAATCACCCCCCCCCAAAAAAAAAAGAAAAAAAAAAGAAAAAAAAAAACAACTGAGCTCTTAGTTTCAAACATCTCAGGACTAAACACCCTCTATATCCACCCAGGCAACCATGCCACTTGCTTTATGGCAGGGATGGAAATGGTCAATGACAAACAGCTTCACACAGCAACTTTTTAAACTTTCCTTCTGGGCCAAAGACTATGTCTGTGAGGATTCAAGTAGCCCTGTCAGGCCTCCAACAGCAGATTGGGAAGGGCCTAAAGTCTGCCCTTCCTTCCTAGACACAATGTCAGACACATAAAATCTGTCATGTTACGTTTTACATTTTAGAATATGGAAGAATATTTTAAATACTTTTAAGGCATTTATTTATTAAAATGTTCTCTGTCAAGATTTCACATTAGCTTAAAATTTAATTCAGTTTTTATATGTCGCTGAGGTTGCCACCTCAGTGCCACAAAAAATACCTTTCCATCAGTCAGTGTGACCAGCATCCACATGGAGAGCCCCATGGTCGGCCTCTGCTCTCCTGGTGAACCAACTAGATGTTCATACTGATCTGCTACAAGGTAACAGCTCCTAACTCAAACTCAGTGGAAAAGGAGTGAAACTGCAGAATGCATTATTAAGAAGAGGGAATGTTTAACAGTTTTAGCTCACATGACAGTTTGCGTTGTGAATCAACTTGATATCAAACATTCATCAGAAGTCTAAAACTGAGTTTTGGGCAGCGCTGGTTCTGCCGAGCCTCTGGGAGAATCCAGCTCTCTGCTGGCAGCGCCTGGTCTACTCAGCTTGTAGCTGTGTCACTGCACTGCCTAGCTCCAGCCTCACAGAGATCTCTGTGTCTCAATCATCTACCAGAGAGGTCATGCGAGTTGAGTCTGGAGCAAGTGCAGGTGGTGAGAGGTGAAATGGCCCAGCTATGATCCAGTGAGTGAGTTTCCTCCAACCAACCTCCAGCCCTGGCAGATGCATCACAAAGATCCCTATAAACCTGCCCTTTTCCTCATCAGAGACTCAGAATAGGCTTCTTCCTTCTTCCATCAGTAAAAATAGCACAATTCCAGTCCCTTGTTCAGCCTTTCCATACCTTCTCTGCCTAGAAAACATCCACACCTCCTCCCAGTGCAAGGGACGGTAAGCCCCAGCCACCTCAAACACGCACATTCATCTTGCCCACATGCCTCTTACTGGCTCCAATATGCTTGATGCATCCTTTTACTCAAAAACAACTCTCCCTCACACCTAAGGCCCAGCCCACTGACCAGATGGGATTGGGAGTAAGGCAGGGACCTTAAGCACCAGGGGGTCCCACTCTCTAGCCAGAGTTGTGTGTATGGTACACACCCCTGTGGCCAGGAGCTGTGAGTTCCTGGAGGACCTGCCCAATGCCAAGAACTATTTCAATGGAGACGGCTACCCAGTATTTATTTTTCTCTAACCCCATGTTATTTACTTCAGGTGGAAAATTACCAATAGTCACATACACATGTGTAATTTCCATGCATGTGGGAATTACCAACACTCACACACATGCTTTCTGTTTTTTGTTTTTTTTTTTGTCTTTTGGTGTTTTTGAGACAGGGTCTCCCTTTAGTCTCAGCTGGCCTGAAACTTGCTCTGTAGACCAGGCTGGCCTTGAGCTCAGAAAGAACTACCTGCCTTTGTCTCCCAAGGACTGCGATTAAAGTGTGTGCCACCACACCCGGTCCCAAGGGGCAACAAAACTGCCCCACCCAAAACAAATCCAGTCCAAGAATCCATTTCCAGCCCTGAATCTGATCCACAGAGGTCTCAAAAAATGGATAATTCCAAAGCAAGCAAGTTACCTTTTTGAAAGCAAACACAAAGCCAAATGGGATCTTTAAATAGTCAACTCTAAGGCTGATTCCTATAAACAATTACCACCTGTTGTGAAGCATTTGATAGACTCAGAGACAAGAAATTTAGAGATGTCTACAGTATCCAAATTTTAGGCCTTTAAATGCATTTTATTTTTGGTCTTTTCAAGACAGGGTCTCCATGTAGCCCCAGCTGGCCTGGAACTCACTCTGTAGACCAGGCTGGCCTTGAACTCACAAAGATCCACCTGCCTCTGCCTCCCAAGTGCTAGGATCAAAGGCATGGGCCACTACACCCAGCTAAATGCATTTTTAAATAACAATTTTTAAACTTTGCACATGCGTATCTAGTCTGGCATGCCAAAATGGAATGATTCTGTGCACATAAAGGATTGAAACTTGAAGTGGCCACCTTGTTTGACAGAACCAACATGAGACAAATACAATAAATGAATTACAAACACACACAAAAATTTAGACACATAACAAGCTACATGAATCTTAGACACATAGTTACCATAAACACAAGACATAGGTACCTCCTTTAAATCTGGGTAGATTTAGAATTTCCCATCCTGAGATCCCAGAGAATGAGAATGAAAGCAATCTCAGAGAACCAATTTGAAAGCAACAAATGACAGAATAAGGGCCCAACAACAAAGACTATGCAGACACGAAGAGAAGAAACGCTGCATGCATGGAGCCAACCCCCTGTCGGACCCAGAGCCAGAAATCCTGACCCCTCGCCCGAATTCCAAATCACTGAGGCAAACCCACTATTCGCACTCTAAATCCTGAGGCGAACCCCGTTCACACTCTACCAGTGGAGAGCTGGGGTGTCCCCTGTCTCCACGCTCAAGGAGCAGTACTGTGTCCAGCTTCTCCTAACCGAGCACCTGAAACCAGAAACTCAAGTTTAACCAAAATAACCAAAACCAAAGTAAAGCAAAAAGAAAAAAGAATTGAACTCACTCTTACCCAAAAGACACGACCAGCCGAAAGTCTCTAGTTCCTCTGGTGGTTTTTGGGGGATCTCAGTGGGACCTCCAAGATGTTAGGGCCCGAGAATCCACACCAGACACATCAAAGGATGTAAAACCAAGACTTTATTTCGGAGGAAAAAGTAAACCAGCATGCTGGGGTGGGAGGGAAAATGCTCCGACCCTGATAACTTGGGAATTTTAGTGGGGTTTGGGTAACTTCTAGCCTTATTGGATAATAGAATTACAGCTCATGGTTAGGTCAACCCACCTGCCCCCACATACCAACAGTTATCTTAGGACACAATCCTGAGACTGGGGAAATGTTGAGTCAGTCCACCTGCCCTCACATATCAACAGTATCAACAGCTATCTTTAGACAAGTTTAAATTTTATTAGCTGTTCTTGAGGCCTCAAGCAACTGACCTTGAGCAATTGACCTTTTCCCTGAATTAGGCAGGTTCCAGTAATTGCTTAAAATGGTGGCTATACTCAAAATGGAGTCAGCGTGGGCCTCTCTTACACCCCCACAAACTGTGCTCTAAAATTCCTGGAATAACCAATCTCTTGATAAACGCAACTCTGTGGCCATGGCCACAGTGACAAGGAGTCAGAGTGGCCCTGTCAATGGTTAAGGAACTTCCTGCAGTTCTTTCCTTTCCTCACTCCCATCTTGGTGTCTTTTTTTTTTTTTCTTCAGGTCTCTGGTTGGTGTCCCTGTGCACTGTCACTGTGCCCATGAAATCTACTTAGGTCAAATCATTCTCAAGACTGTATGCGGAGGTGTAGCTCAGTTGTTAGAATGCTCGCCTAACATACATGACGACCTGGGTTCTAGCTTTAGCACCATGAAAACCTGGGTACAGAGGCACATGCCTGTAATCCCAGTACTGGAGAGGGATGCAGGAGAGTAAAGGTCATAGTTGGTTATATAGGGCATTTGAAGCTAGTGGTGGCTACATGAGACTCTGTCTCAAAAGACCTAAATAAATAAGAATACATGTCGGGCGTGGTGGCGTGTGCCTTTAATCCTAGCCATGGGAGGCAGAGGCAGGAGGATCCCTGAGAGATCCAGGTCAACCTGGGCAATGTTCCAGGTGGGCTATGACTAGTGAGACCCTGTCGAAAAAACAAATATAAAAATGTATATTAAAAAAATACATTTGAGGCCCGTCACAGTGGCCACATTTCTAATTCTAGCACAAGAAGGTAAGAGGCAGGAGAACGGTAAATTCCAGGCAGTCCGGGCCTACATGGTAAACCACTGTCTCAAAAGCTCCCTCTTTAATTTAATTTAATTTAATTTAATTATTTTAATTTAATTCACTTTTACTTTATACTAAAGTAAAAGTGAATTAAATTAAAATATTTCGTGGGGCTGGAGAGATGGCTCAGCAGTTAAGATCACCGACTGCTCTTGCAGAGGACTCAGGTTTGATTCCCAGCTCCCACATGGCGACTAAGAACTGTCTTTGCTGGGCATGGTGGCAGACGCCTTTGATCATAGCACTTGGGAGGCAGAGGCAGGGAGGTTAAGAGAACTGTCTGGGAGCTGGAGAGATAGCCTAGCAGTTAAGAGCACCGACTGCTCTTGCAGAGGGCCTGGGTTTGATCCCTAGCACCCACATGGTGGCTAAGAACTGTCTGTAACTCCAATTCCAGGAGAACTCCAGTTCCAGGGGAATCCGAGACCCTCTTCTGACCTCCGAGGCATTGCACAACATGGGTGCACAAACCTACATGCAGACAGTACATTCATACACATATAAAAATAAATAAAATAAAAAAAAAGAGAACTGTCTGGTCTTTCAGGAAACCTGGATTTGGTTCCCAGCACCCACATGGTGGCTAACAACCATCCCTTACTCCAGTTCCAGAGGAATCTTTTCTGAGATCTGTGGGCATTGTACAACATGGTACACTTACACATGCAGACAATGTACTCATACATATAAGATCAAAATAACAAATAAGGGGCTGGAGAGATGGCTTAGCAGTTAAACATGAACTGCTCTTGCAGAGGGCCTGGGTTTGATTCCCAGCACCCACATGGTGGCTAATGGCCATCTGCAACTGCAGTTCCAGAGGATCTGATTCCTGAGATCTGTGGGCATTGTACAACATGGTACACTTACACATGCAGACAATGTACTCATACATATAAGATCAAAATAACAAATAAGGGGCTGGAGAGATGGCTTAGCAGTTAAACATGAACTGCTCTTGCAGAGGGCCTGGGTTTGATTCCCAGCACCCACATGGTGGAAAAAGACAAAAAAAACAACCAAAAAAAAAAAGAGTTCAAAAATTATCTTGTAAACATTTACCAAGTGGAAAGGAATAGGGTGACAAGGGTGAAGTATTTTTTTTTAATATTCTATTATTTTTATTAATTAATTAATTTATTTATTTATATGAATATATTGTCTGCATGTAGGTTTGTGCACCCATGTTGTGCAATGCCTCTGAGGTCAGAAGAGGGTGTCGGATTCCCCTGGAACTGGAGTTCTCCTGGAATTGGAGTTTCAGACGGCTCTCGGCCGCCATGTGGGTGCTGGGGATCGAACCCGGGTCCTCTGTAAGAGCGGTCGGTGCTCTTAACCCTAGGCCATCTCTCCGGCCTGGTGGAGAAGTCTTAACACCTACCCCTGAGAAGGTAAAGGTAGGCAGTTGTCTATCTGGCTCTTAAGGAAGGAAGATACTTTAAGAGGGAAATAGGAATGCCTGGGACAGAAAATAACAATCTGGGCAAAGGGACAGTTAGTGCCTTTGAATGTAACCAGAGCTTTGAATTCAAGGAAAGCAAAGGTAATGACAGTGATTAACAGCTAATTTTTACAGCCCTTTCCTGTGTGAAAAATCCTTTTAGACATCTGTTCTCAAGAGAGGCTTTAGCACGATGGTTGACACTGAGGACAGAGATAAAGCTGGGTTTAACTCTGTGCTCTATTTGATAACTGTTATATGTGACAGCTACTTAATTTCTCCATGTGTATACACTGTTCTCTTCTTAAAAACTATTTCACATGCCGGGCGTGGTGGCGCACGCCTTTAATCCTAGCACTTGGGAGGCAGAGGCAGGTGGATCTTTGTGAGTTCAATGCCAGCCTGGTCTACAGAGTGAGTTCCAGGACAGCTGGGGCTACAAGGAGACCCTGTCTCAAAAAGACCAAAAAAAAAAAAAACAAACAAACAAGAAATGACTATTCTAGTCACAGAGGAGGAAAGCAGTAAGGAGCTGAGGTGGGGTAGTAAACCTTATGTATATATTTTACACTAAGCCAGAGATTTCTGACTCCAAAAGTAGGCTGGAACCTAAGAGTTAAGGACTCTGAATTACAGTATAAAGTTTAACTTTTATTTTGTGTAGGCTTGTGGGAAGTCACTGAAGATTATTAATCAGGAGAAGCATTTGAATTGGGGTTCTATTTGAGAAAATGTAGAACGTGCTGAGTTAACTCACATGGTTTACAATCAATGACTATAATTATAATCATAATAAAAATGTGCTGAACACTTACTGACAAAGCACCTGAAAAGAAGATTTTTGCATTGGATTTTTGGCTTTTAGAAGATAAACTACTAGGGCTGGTGGGATGACTCAGTAGCTAAAAGTGCTTGCCATCCAAGCCTAATAACCTGAGTTCAGTTCCTGAACTGAGTTGGCAGGGGACAGAGTTGTCTGAATTTGGTTCTCTGACCTTCACATTTGTGCTCTGGCAGGTACATACATATCTCTCTCTCTCTCTCTCTCTCTCTCTCTCTCTCTCTCTCTCTCCCTCTCTGTGTCTGTCTGTCTGTCTCTCTCACACACAACACACACACACACTAAATAAGGAATAAAGAAATTTGGACAGAATCATATCAGTTTAAAAATTCCTATGATGAGTTGGGCATGGTGGTTCACGCCTTTAATCCCAGCACTCTGGAGGCAGAGGCAGATGGATCTCTGTGAGTTCAAGGCCAGCCTGGTCTACAGAGTGAGTTCCAGGACAGCTGGGAGTAAAGGGAGACCCTGTCTCAAAAAAAAAAAATTCCTATGATGAGCCAGGCATGGTGGCGCATGCCTTTATTCCCAGCACTTGGGAGACAGAGGCAGGGGGATCTCTGTGAGTTCAAGGCCAGTCTGGTCTACATAGTGAGCTCCAAGCTAGCTGGGACTATAGGGAGACCCTGTCTCAAAAAGACAAAAAAAAAATTCCTATGAAAACAAAGATGGCTCTTGATATTTTATCTCTAATGTTTTTTTTAAGTGAAAAGGAGCTTCTATGATTTTATTCCACAAGGACTTTATAGACATTAGACATGTTTCTAATCTTCACAGTGTATAGTGAGTATTGCAGATGGAGTGCCTGGGGATCTGAGCGTGGAAGGATGAGACACTCAAGGTCACAACGATGGTGAAATGACAGGGCCAGGACTCTGACTCAAGCCTGTTGACTCCAGAGCTCGTTCATCAACATCTCACTTCCTCCCAGTGGGTGGAAGGGATATTTTAAGCCGGGAAAGTGCCTCTCTCAAATTATACTCAAGCAGTATGAGTATGAACAGTAAGCGTAGGGTAGGGCTCAGGGCTCCTCCCTTGAATGCAGAGAAAGAAATGACTCTGAATCCTGGGTACCTCTGGTCGTGAGCTTTGACTCTGGCAGAGTAAAGGAGGAAGAAGAGGAGGAGAGGCAGGAAGGATCCATAGTTTCCACATTGCACCTGATCGGCTTCACCTCACCAGGCAGCCAAGTAAACCCACTCTGTTCCAGGGACCTGGAGTTGTGCAACTAGTAAATTCTACACCCATACAATCATAGCGAGCCCTTCAGAAATGCATGCCCACACTCCCCATCATACAGATAAGGAAACAGGCTCAGAGCAGATCAATGATTTGTCCAGGAGTCAGGCAGTAGGGAATGGCAGGATTCAAGGCCTGTGCTTTATTGGGATTTACACTAAAAGTGATAGGCAGACATTCTTTCCCCAAAGCACAGAGAGGCCAGGAGGAGGAAGGTCTCAGAGAGGGAGGACAGGAGCTTCGCACCCCAGGAACCGCTCCAGCTGACTTCCCAGCCTTCTCAGGAGTGGGCTGGCTGTGCTGGGGGATTTAAGCGTTCCTTTACATGGGAGGATAAAGACCTTATGTTTCTGCCAGAGCCCACTAGGAACAGAAATGAGATTTTCCCCTTTTCTACTCCAAAGCAGTTTCCTCACCTGGACTTTGATCCAGAAAAGGAGTTTTGGACCCTCAAATGACACAGCTCAGTGTTGAGGGAACTGATGGCTGGAAGCAAAAAGACCTGGTGTTAGCCCCCAATTCTGTCTTATTCTAGGTGACTGCCAGGCCTACTTCCCTCTGGAATTTAGATTTTGGCTTTTCTTATCTGTGAAATGGGACTTTAGTGTCCAGTTATCCAGAAGAGATTTTTCTAGTTCAGACATCCAAATATATTTATGGCCTAAGTTAGATTTTTTTGTGTGTGAGACAGGGTTTCCCTTTAGTCTCATCTGGCCTGGAACTCACTTTGTAGACCAGGTTGGCCATGAACTCAGAGATCAGCCTGCCTCTGCCTCCCAAGTGCTAGGATTAAAGGCGTGTGCCACCATGCCTATAAGTCAGATCTTTTAGCTTGTCCAGCTATCAGATGCTCCCACTGATTGGACTCTAGAGGAACCCATCTGATGGCTGGCCATCACCCTTTCCTAGCTAATTCTTCCCTAATCACAGATGTTCCCATCTAGATTGAGACAGGGTTTTCAGACAGGGCTTTCCATACACATCACCCTGTCACCTACTTTGGGCTCTGAATATGTGTTTTCCCACCTGACAGATCACTGTTATTTGACGGAAAGTACAGAATATGCTCACTGACGTTCTCAGCCTCAGCTTTCTCATCTAAAAAATCTGCAAAGTAACCACGTTACTGGGTTATTATTATGCATAAATAAGAAAAGATATTTACAAAGAATCTGAGGTAAAATCTGATGCATATTTCAAACTTCTCCACTTACAAAGGTTCTTCTCCACCGACGTCTTTGGTGCTAGTGTAGCCACCAAGTTTCCTCGGCTTCTGAAAGAGCCTGGCTTCCCTGCTCGGCCCGGCTTCCCTGCTCCGGCCCGGCTTCCCTGCTTCAAATCTTGCCTCTGCAATTTCATCCTTCTCAGTGGCTACAGTGGTATTGAAAGTAAATTGGCTGGGCGTGGTGGCGCACGCCTTTAATCCTAGCACTTGGGAGGCAGAGGCAGGAGGATCTTTGTGAGTTCAAGGCCAGCCTGGTCTACAGAGTGAGTTCCAGGACAGCTGGGGCTACAGGGAGACTCTGTCTTGAAAAAGACCAAAAAAAAAAAAAAAAAGAAAGAAAGAAAGTAAATTGGTTCATGTCTCTCCCTTGATTGACTTCCCTCCAAGATTTCACATTGTCTTGAGATAAAAGTCCACATCCCTTCCCATAAGTGGGCTCACTTTGGCCACACCTCTCTCCCTGATCTTTGCTCAGCATACACTGTTCTCTGCCTCATTACAGCTTGAATTCTAGTCTCTGCTTACATATGGCATCCTGAAAAACACCTTCCTAGCTGGGCATGGTGGTGCACACCTTTAATCCTAGCAGGAGGCAGAGGCAGGCGGATCTCTGTGAGATCAAGGCCAGCCTGGTATATATAGGTGAGTTCCAGGCCAGCTGGGGCTACAGGGAGACCCTGTCTCAAAAAGACCAAGAAAACAAAACAAACAACAAACCAAGAAACCAACCCACTTTCCTGGACCCGTCTGCGTCGTTTTATCTCAGATATGTCCCTGTTTGCATCATTCCCTTGCCTAATGATCTCATAGTAGCCCAGGATTTACACAATTTATACTAATTCTTTTTTTTCCATACACACACACACACACACACACACACACACACACGCGCGCGCGCACACACACACGCACATGCACACGCACATGCACAAACAAGCACCTTAGGTATATATATCAAGTCTGTTTTCACATTCCTCTGTCTTAGCACCCAGTACAGTCTGAAGATGTAGCTCTTAGGGAATATTTTTTTTTAATTTATTTATTTTTCTATGTGTATGAATGTACTGTCTGCATGTAGGTTTGTGCACCCATGTTGTGCAATGCCATGGAGGTCAGAAGAGGGTGTTGGATTCCCCTGGAACTGGAGTTAAAGACCGTTCTCAGCTGCCATGTGGGTGCTGGGGATCGAACCTGGGTCGTCTGCAAGAGCAGTCGCGCTCTTAACTGCTAAGCCATCTCTCCAACCCCAGGGAATATTTTTTCCCCCCAGGGAATATTTTTAATTAAATGAACAAAAGGTGGAAGCTCAATTTGCTTACTTTCTTTTCTTTTCTCTCCCTTTACTTTTTAGCACAACTAGTGAAATACTTCATAGCTAGTAAAAATGTTGTTTCATATGTTATGGGGCCATTAATTTATTTTAAGAGCTATGACTATGACCTTTGGGAAATGAGATCTGGGTTCACATATCTCTTCTGCTGTATGATCCAATATAACTTCCTTAAATGTTGTGAACTCTGGTTTCCTATTCATTTAATGGAGAGAAGCACTTTCTATTATAAGTATGATAATTCACTAAATACTTCTAGCTCTGTAGTAT
The DNA here is from genome assembly GCA_009823505.1 of Rhizomys pruinosus. NCBI lineage: Eukaryota > Metazoa > Chordata > Mammalia > Rodentia > Spalacidae > Rhizomys > Rhizomys pruinosus. The sequence continues at coordinate 662,233 of VZQC01000081.1, read as the reverse complement.
AGTACTTTTTTTTTGGTCTTTTTGAGACAGGGTCTCCCTGTAGTCCCAGCTGTCCTGGAACTCACTATATAGACCAGACTGGCATTTAATTCACAGAGATCTGCCTTCCTCTGCCTCCTGAGTTCTGGGATTAAAGGTATGCAGTACCACGCCTGGCCTAGATGTCACAGAAGACAAGATTTTGTGCTGGCATACCTGGGTTCTAGTCCTGAAAGTGTCTCCATGTATCTGAGTCTGTTCTCCTCACCAATAAATAGGGCTAGTAATCCTTTCCTACCCACTGTTCAATGCCATTAGGGCACTCACCCAGGATGGCACATGAATAAGGCCTTGTACTTTCGAAAAGGCTATGTGTAAAGGCCTACTGTTATTAATCCTTGGCTCCCCTCCCAAAGACACTCTGGGTAAATAAGATAAGGTTGAGATAATGTTCCAAGTGGTTGAGGCCGAGGAGACTGGAAGCCAGTTTCAAACCTGATTCTCTCATGGGGCCAAACCTCTGTTTAACCCTCAGTTGAGGAGAAAGGCCAGGGTGTCTCTTTCACACTTCAGGGACCTGAGTGTAAAAACAGGAGAGGAGTCCAAACATTAGCCACGTCATATTCTCCTGCTCTTCTGCTGTCTTGTCTGCCCAGGCTGGGAGAAAGATCTGGTAGGCGTCCTCCTAGTTCCCACAGCCCCTCCTTCCAGGCCAGCTACACAGGCTTGTCAGAACCTTTGAGAGAAAGGCATTTTATTAGCTAAGCTGGTAACATTTGGTTTCATACCTCTTCACTGACTGTCCCACTCTGGAATGTCATGGGAAGCAAACTCATGGGTCTGAAGGGAGCCAAAGGAACATCTCTGAGCTTCCTTTGAGGCAGGGGCTCTGCCCTGCTGCAGACAGGCTAGCTGGCTGAGCATCTGTAGATTCTTCTCTCTGCTTCTTGTCTTCTCATAGACACACACTGAGAGTAGAGGCACTCTTGCTGGGGCACAGGACTTTATGTGGGCTGCAGGTCATCAGCCTGTGTGACAGGCACTATACCTACTGAGACAATCTTCTGTTCTATGATTTTTCATAATGTAACAGCTGTCAATACAAAAATTTGAGTCTAATTGTCATTAACACTTATTTCATCATTTAATTTTTTTTTATGTGTATGAATATACTGTCTGCATGTAGGTTTGTGCACCCGTGTCGTGCAATGCCTCAGAGGTCAGAAGAGGGTCTCGGATTCCCCTGGAAATGGAGTTCTCCTGGAAGTGGAGTTACAGACGGTTCTCAGCCATGTGGGTGCTGGGGATCGAACCCGGGTCCCCTGTAAGAGCAGTCGGTGCTCTTAACCACTAGGCCATCTCTCCAGCCCCCACATCATTTAATCTTAAGACTAGATAATTCACAAAACAAGCTCTAATATGTAGCATTTGAGCATTTGCTGGTGTATGTGTGTTTTGTGTGTGTGTATGTGTGTGTGTGTGTGCGTGTGTGTATAGACAGACAGATACTTTTAAATGGAAGCAGCATCAAAATGTTTATTCCCAACTGTTTTTTAAATTTAATTAAAAAAAATTAATTTTGTTATTATCATGTGTTGGGGGTTCATGCCATAGCATGCATGTAGAGATCAAAGGGCAACTTTGGGGAGTCAGAACCCCCTTTATGTGGGCTCTAGGGATTGAACTCAGCTCATCAGCTTCTACCCACTGCACCATCTCTCCACTCCTGTTTTATTCACAACTGAAGTTTTACTTTGAGTCTGATCACTTTCGTTCCTTTGCTCCATTTTTCGCCATTTCCTTTTTTTGATTACTCATGTGTGTGAAACGGCATGTTGTATTATTGTAGAAGAGGCAACACAAGATCTGCTTTGCTGTGTGTACAAGAGAATACCTGACATGTAGATCAATTACTGATAGACCGACAGAAATAGTGTACCCCATGACTGATGACATGCTGTGATTTATGCAGCAAACTGAACTGCGGAACAGCAATAGCTATTCTACGTGACACTGCTTGAGGTGAATGTACCTGAGAAACAAAATGTGAACTGTGCTGCTGGAGGGCTGATGTTAACTAAATTGAACCTAAAATGTACGCATTTCAGAATTATGTAAAAACATCACTGTCTGGCATTATTATTTTCCTCTTTAATATAATTTAATTATATGTTTATTTGATTTAATGTTCTTAAAATTTAACTTTAAAAGTGGCTGTGTTGGGGCTAGAGAGATGTTCTAGTGGTTAAGGGCACTGACAGCTATTGCAGAGGACCCAGGTTCGATCCCCAGCACCCCACATGGCGGCTGAAAACCGTCTCTAACTCCAGTTCCAGGGGAATCCGACACCCTCTTCTGACCTCCGAGGCATTGCAGGACACGGGTGCACAAACCTACATGCAGAGAGTATATTCAGACACATAAAAAAATAAAAAAAGCCGGGCATGGTGGTACACACCTTTAATCCTAGCACTTGGGAGGCAGGGGCAGGTGGATCTCTGTGAGTTCAAGGCCAGCCTGGTCTACATAGTGAGCTCCAGGCCAGCTGGGACTGCAGGGAGACCTTGTCTCAAAAAGACCAAAAAAAAAAAAAGTTTCACTTCCAAAAAAAGTAAAAATAAAAATAAAAAAGTGGCCATGTTGGCCAGGTGTGGTGCCTGTAATCCCAGCACTTGGAAGGCAGAGGCAGGAGGATCTTTGTGAGTTCAAGGCCAGTCTGGTCTATAGAGCAAGTTCCAGGCCACTGGGCCTACAGGGAGACCCTGTCTCAAAAACACCAATAAATAAATAAATAAATAAATAAATAAATAAATAAATAAATATTAAAAAACAACAACAGCTGGGCATAGTGGCACACACCTTTGATCCTAGCACTTGGGAGGCAGAGGCAGGTGGATCTTTGTGAGTTCAAGGCCAGCCTGGTCTGCATAGTGAGTTCCAGGACAGCCAGAGCTACAGGGAGATCCCATCTCAAAAAGAACCAAAACAAACAAACAAAAACAACAACAACAAAAACAAACAATAAAAGCCATGTTTAACAGTCAGCTCACAAAGTCTCTTCTTAAATAATTTTTTTAATTAAAAGTTACTTATTTAATGTCTATTAGTGTTTCGCCTGCATGTAGGTCACTGCACCCATGTATGTGCAATGCTTGAAGAGGACATCAATTCCTTGGAACTGGAGTTACAGATGGCTGTTAGGTGGCATGTGGAAATTGAACCCAGGTCTTCTGTAAGAGCAGGCAGTGGTCTTAAACTACTGAGCCATCTTCTCCGGCCCTTTCTTCATAAAGTTTAAATCAGCTCTCATGAATCAATGTGAGCCCACACCAGCCCATTACTGCTTTTACCTAAGACCTTTCTTGATTCTATGATTCCTCTTTTTCATCTTTTTGGTGGGGGGTTCTTTTTGAGACAGGGTCTCCCTGTAGCCCCAGCTGTCCTGGAACTGGCTACGTAGACAAGGCTGGCCTTGAACTCACAAAGATCTGCCTGCCTCTGCCTCCCAAGTGCTAGCATTAAAGGCCTGCGCCACCACGCCTCTTTTTTTTTAGCCAATCCACATTTACACACACACACACACACACACACACACACACACACACACACACACACTTTCTCTCAAAACCATTATTTCAGGGCTGCAGAGATGGCTCAGCAGGTAAGAGTGCTGGCTCTTTGTAGAAGAGCAGGTTTAGTTCCCAGCAACCTCTGGTTATGACAGATAACAGTCATCTGTTTCTCCAGTTGCAGAGGATCCAGCACCCTCTTCTGACCTTTGTGGGCACTGCACACATGTGGTGTCCTTATGTATATGCAAAGCATTCATGCACATAAAATTTAAAAAAATATCTAGAAAACGTTTCCCCCCACTCTCTGTTCCTATTGTGTCAGGTGGTAGTTAACACTCAGTATTTATAAAACTGAACTGAATTCACATTCCCATGAGAATATGAGTCTGCACCATTCATAGACTTGTTAAAAAACCTAGAAAGAAGGGCATTTTGTTAGGTAAACTGATGCCAACCTTTTCATGCCTCTTCATTGTCTACCTCACTCTGGAATGCCCTGAAAACAGTGAACAACTGTTCCAGGCAGGCAGTGTGAGCACAGGCTTTCATCTGATTAGCAACTAAAGCTACATCACTAGGCTGTACTGGATGCTGGGTATCTGGCTGGTGTGTATCTTACTATCAAGTTGTTTTCATTCATTTTTTTGTTTGTTTTGGTTTGGTTTTTTTTGGTCTTTTCAAGACAGGGTCTCCCTGTAGCCCCAGCTGTCCTGGAACTCACTCTGTAGACCAGGCTGGCCTTGAACTCACAGAGATCTGCCTGCCTCTGCCTCCCAAATGCTAGGATTAAAGGCGTGCGCCACCGCGCCCGGCTCATTCGTTTTCTGATAATGAGAGCATAAGTGTACATTGGGATGATGCATCAGTTACTTTTCTCTTGCTGTGATTAATATACCACAACCAAGGCAACTAAAAAAGGAAGAGTTTATTTGGGCTTATGACAGTTCTAGAGGGATAGGAATTGATCACGGGGCTGGAGACATGGCTCAGTGGTTAGGAGCACCAATTGCTCTTGCAGAGGACCTGGGTTCAATTACCAGGATCCACATGGCGGCTAAGAGCCATCTTTAACTCCAGTTCCAGGGGATCTGACACCTTCTTCTGACCTCCATAGGTCAGAACTGCACAACATGGGTATACCTATCTACATGCAGATAATACACTTATACACATAAAATAAAAATAATAAGCCAGGCGTGGTGGTGCATACCTTTAATCCCAGCACTCGCAGAGGCAGGCAGATCTCTGTGAGTTCAAAGCCAACCTGGTCTACAGAGAGAGTTCTAGGCCAGCTGGGCTATAGGAAGATCCTGTCTCAAAAACACACACACAGGGCTGGAGAGATAGCCTAGCAGTTAAGAGCACCGACGCTCTTGCAGAGGACCCGGGTTCGATCCCCACCACCCACATGGCGGCTAAGAACCGTCTGTAACTCCAATTCCAGGAGAACTCCAGTTCCAGGGGAATCCGAGACCCTCTTCTGACCTCCGCGGCATTGCACGACACGGGTGCACAGACCTGCATGCAGACAGTACATNTCTCAGTCATTTTTAACTTTTTTTTTTTTTTTTTTTTTTTTTTTTTTTTTTTTTTTTTTTTTTTTTTTTTTTTTTTTTTTTTTTCTCTTTTATTGTTTTTTTCTGCAATATACAGGTTATTCCCTTGCCTGTAAATTGAGTATCTCAGTTTCAGTACGCCATGGATTTGTACACAATTGGTCATATAGCGATTTAAATGTCTTTTTTCTTTCCTTAATACCGGCAGGCCACTCTACGCTAGAGGGCTGTATGTACTTCATGTTGTTAAGTTGTGCTCACACAGCACCTATATCTATAGACTACTCTACATATTTATCTGCACTTTATTTGATTACCGCTCTTCTGCAGTGGTTCTAGTTAGAGGGACCGTGGGCAGAGAGCTGTCGTTTCTCTTGGAGAATGTTCGTTTGCGAGAGACCTCACGAGTCCAGTGCAAGCGATGTTCTTTCATAGGGTTGGGAAGTTTATCTGCCAGGATTATCTCTGTCTACCTCACTCACACTCGAGACGAAGCACAGTACAGCTGTCAGAACAACTTTACGCAACGATGCAATTGACAAAAATAGCACTAAGTGCTATTCAATCGGGTTTAGGTATATATATTTTCGATTAGAGTACATGTTTGACATCTCTCGTGTTGTCTCTGGTTATGGGACTGCCATTCTCTTGATAGTCTGCCTTTGTATATATCTTGTTAGTTGGCACTAGCGTAATGTACTGGTAGATTAATTATTTTTTTCTTTTATAATACTTGAAGATCATTTTAGGCTTTTCGTTGCAGTGTGTACTCGGATAGGGTATCTTGTTTCTTTGTCCGTCAAATGATGAGGGAGTGATATTAAGTGCTAAGCACCTCAAGTTTTGGGTGGTGGTGATCAATGTGCCGGACCCACTATGGATGCGGTGCCTAGAAGAAGGGGTTTGGTCTGGATTTTTTCTTTGCGAATGGTGTTTAGAGGATGGAGCCGGTAGCTTTCTGTCAGTCTGCCATAGTGAGGGTGAGTTTGCTGTGTGTCGCTGGGGGGATTCAGTAATCTTGCCTTGTTGAGTGGGATCTTGGCAAGAGCTTGGAGTATTCGGGTCGCTTCTGGTTTTGCTTCTCACTGCAGTCAACAGCTTTCATATGCAGGTTGTGGTCTTTTTTTTCATGCTCCCCAATTATCACTCACAGCGCATGTGGATATACTTTTTTTTCCACCACGTACGCGCAGGCTGTACGCTAGGTATTTTTTCTTTGAGGATATCTAAATGAACACCAATATAGGTTGAGATGAGCGCTACGATCTTGTTTGGTGCGTGGGGGTTTACTTGGATTCCTTCATTTCATGCTTCTCCTGCATTCTCCTTTTTAGGTCTATTTTGTAGTCCATTTACGCTGACAATACTAAGTGGTTTATATAGTCATTTACATTAATGTTAGGGATAATATTGTACTTGTTCGTCTCTCTATATATGTGTATTTGGAGTATTGGTGTGCGCAGCTTGTGATATATGATGATTTTCCTTTCTATGTTTTTCCTTATGACTGATCAGTCCGCATTTAGGAATGAGGAGACCTCATTAGTACCTTTTGGGAAAGATTGAGATTTTTGAGTGATTACTCTGGTACAGTAGCTATCTATACTTTATGTGCTGGCGAATTGGGACTCATGTTATCCGATCTCGAATTTTTCTTTCTCTTGAGAGTTTATTGTTGCTAAGTAGGATGGCTTCTTTCTTAATTATGTACTTTGTGGACAGTCATGCTGAGTGTATCATATGTCTATCTTTTATAGACGAGAGAGCACTATTTCTGTATTTAGTTTAAGTTATATGAGATTAAGTAGATGTTGGCACTAATAGGCTAGCTTATCAGTCTATGCACTCGGTAGAATACCACGCTTATTTCACTATTCTTTGATATGTTTTAAGGTGGTGGCCTTTTTTTTCCTGTCTATTTTGATGTTCTTTTCTCTGAGACAGGGCTGGTCGTCTCGCTGTATATATGTGTACTGCTCATAGTTTGTGCTCTTGGAATTCCTTAGCACTTGAATAGACTCTATCGAACCTACAGTTTTGACTATCATCAATTGAGTCATCTTGTGAGAGTTTCAACAGAGATAAATTTCTTTGGTCATCTACTCTCATAGCGCTCACAGGTTTTGTGTGAGTTTTTCTGGGATTAAATTATGGATTAAAGATGGCAGTTTGACCTATTATATTTCTTGGTTATGGTATGCCTTTATTTACTTGCCCTTTTGGTTTCTCTACGCATTTGTTCAATACATGTACTGAGGGTGAGTAGCACAGATAGAGTTTTGTTGCGTGCCTGCGCACGTAGGTAATGACGGTGAGGTGAGTTCTAAGGGCTCTCTTAGAGAATGTTGCTGGGTACTTGCGCAGCTCTCTAATCTGGTTATGGCGTAGGAGTTTTACACGTTCTTTCCTCAGCTGCATGTGTGTGCTGGTGCGGACTCGAACTAGATACTTTAAGCGAGACAGAGCCAGTGCCTCAGAATCGCCTCTTTTTCACTTCACCTCATGGACTCATCTGTTCCTAGCCAACCATGTTGTTGCAATCTAGGTTCACCTTCTTATCAAGAGATGGCACTTGTAATATCACGACGGATGGTCCTTGTTTTATAGGATTTTCTGATAACTTATGATGTCTAATGTGCTTAGCGCACTATTACTGCTTATATTATATTATATGTCCATCAGTTTTTTAGGCACTCTCTCTGGCATGCTGTTATCACAATCACATATTTACTGAGCGTAATAATACAATTTAAAATCTATGGATTAAAGGTGTGAGCACTATGCTTCGTGCTCACCCTACCACTGATGTCGGAGCCTTGCTCAAGAGGACCTTACCATTTCAGAAGTGTCTTATGTTATTTCCCATTTGGTGATAATGTCTCGAGTGTGTTGTTGTTCTAAGAGCTCCTTTGTATTATCATGCATCATCATCCCAGACGGAAGCACTATTAAAACTCGGTCTGTTTGGTGAATAGCTCCACTGGCATGGAGGGATTACTTTTGCCAGGATGACATGTGCCAGCGGTGGATTTCTTGCTTTTTTTTTTCCTCGGGAACTACTGGGTCTAGTTGACATCCTGAGTTACGTTAAGGTAAAACACTATGGGTAGGAGTTCTTCCCAGCCTTAACACCATCATTTTACCTTGAGCGCAAATTCGTTCTAATGTAAAAGTCCATCTTTTCCTCTTACTGCTGCTAAAGAACTCCCACCGTCGTGTAGTCACATGTTACGCCTAAGATCTTGTCTTTGTCCTTCAGCCCCAGGCTCTGTGGCAGTTAGGAGACAGATCTGGTATGGAATTTTGGTTCTCTGCCGCTCGGGTTCCGTCTTCACTTATTAGTTGAAGATCAGCCTGACAAGTAGCCAAACATCGGCCCTCCTGCTCAGGCCAGCATCATGTACATCCAATCTAGTGGGGTAGCGTGTCAGAAAGATCCTGTTAGTAGAGATAATATTAGCGCTAGTTAGTAGGTATTGGGCTATTGTGGAAGCTAATCCCAGGTGCTGTGGGGTAACATCTTATTTTTTGTGTCTTAATTTATTCATGGTTCTCACTTAGTTACTTGTATGTCGCATTGCCTAATCCTCATGTGGAGGATCGTAATTCACATGGGAAGGATAGTGAGCTATAGTATCTCCTTATATGGGCTCCTGAAGGGAGCTCACACCTATGGTACATTCATCATAGTCTTTGTTTCTGTCTATTCCTTTGAGGCAGGGGCTCTGCCCTGCTGCAGACAGGCTAGCTGGCTGAGCATCTGTAGATTCTTCTCTCTGCTTCTTGTCTTCTCATAGACACACACTGAGAGTAGAGGCACTCTTGCTGGGGCACAGGACTTTATGTGGGCTGCAGGTCATCAGCCTGTGTGACAGGCACTATACCTACTGAGACAATCTTCTGTTCTATGATTTTTCATAATGTAACAGCTGTCAATACAAAAATTTGAGTCTAATTGTCATTTAACCTTATTTCTCATTTAATTTTTTTTTATGTGTATGAATATACTGTTTTCCTTGCAGGTGTAGGTTTTGTGCACCCGTGTCGTGCAAATGCCTCAGAGGTTCATGAAAGAGGGTCTCGGATTCCCCCTGGAAATGGAGTTCCTCCTGGAATGGAAGTTACAGACGGTTCCTCGCCGCCATGTGGGTGCTAGGGCGATCGAACCCGGGTCCTCTGTAATTGCAGTCGGTGCTCTTAACCACTAAGGCCATCTCTCAAGGCCCCCACATAATTTAATCTTAAGACTAGATAATTCACAAAACAAGCTCTAATATGTAGCATTTGAGCATTTGCTGGTGTATGTGTGTTTTGTGTGTGTGGTAATGTGTGTGGTGTGTGTGGTGTGTGGTATGACAGACAGATACTTTTAAAATGGAAGCAGAATCAAAAATGTTATTTCCCACTGGTTTTTTTAAATTTAATTAAAAAAATTAATTTTTTTTTTTTTTTTTTTTTTTTTTTTTTTTTGTGTGTGTGTGTGTGGCAGTCAAAGGGCAACTTTTGGGGAGTCAGAACCCCTTGTATGTGGGCTCTAGGGATTGAACTCAGCTCATCCGGCTTCTACCACTGCAAGCCATTCATCTCCCACTCCTGTTTTAATTCACAAAATGAAGTTTTACTTTGAGTCCCTGAATCATTTCGTTCCTTTTGCTCCATTTTTCCCCATTTCTTTTTTGATTACTCATGTGTGTGAAACGGCATGTTGTATTATTGTAGAAGAGGCAACACAAGATCTGCTTTGCTGTGTGTACAAGAGAATACCTGACATGTAGATCAATTACTGATAGACCGACAGAAATAGTGTACCCCATGACTGATGACATGCTGTGATTTATGCAGCAAACTGAACTGCGGAACAGCAATAGCTATTCTACGTGACACTGCTTGAGGTGAATGTACCTGAGAAACAAAATGTGAACTGTGCTGCTGGAGGGCTGATGTTAACTAAATTGAACCTAAAATGTACGCATTTCAGAATTATGTAAAAACATCACTGTCTGGCATTATTATTTTCCTCTTTAATATAATTTAATTATATGTTTATTTGATTTAATGTTCTTAAAATTTAACTTTAAAAAAAAAAAAAATTGTTGGGGCTAGAGAGATGTTCTAGTGGTTAAGGGCACTGAATGCTATTGCAGAGGAACCCAGGTTCGATCCCCAGACCCACATGGCGACTGAAAAAACGTCTCTAGCTCCAGTTCAGGGAATCCGACACCTCTTCTGACTCCGAGCGCATTGCAGGACACGGGTGCACAACACATCAAGAGAGTATATTCAGACACATAAAAAAATAAAAAAAGCCGGGCAATGGTGGGTACGACCTTTAATCCTGCACTTGGGAAGCAGGGGCAGGTGGAATCTCTGTGGTTCCAAGCCGCTGGTCTACACATAGTGAAGCTCCAGGCCCAGCTTGGGACCTGCAGGGAACCTTGTCTAAAAAGAACCAAAAAAAAAAAAAAGTTTTCTCACTTCAAAAAAAGTAAAATAAAAATAAAAAAAGTGGCCATGTTGGCCAGGTGTGGTGCTTAATACCAGCAATTGGAAGGCAGAGGAGGAGGATCTTTGTGTGTTCAAGGCCAGTCTGGTCTATAGAGCAAGTTGGCCAACTGGCCTACAGGAGACCCCTTGTCTCAAAACACCAATAATAAATAAATAAATAAATAAAATAAATAAATAATAAATATTAAAACAACAACAAAAAAAAAAAGCTGGGCATAGTGGCACAACACCTTTGATCCTAGCCTTGGGAAGGCAGAGGCGGTGGATCTTTGTGAGTTCAAGGCCAGCCTGGTCGCATAGTGAGTTCCAGGACAGCCAGAGCCTAAGGGAGATCCCATCTCAAAAGAACAAACAAACACAAAAACAACAAACAAACAAACAAACAATAAAAGCCATGTTTAACAGTCAGCTCACAAAAGTCTCTTCTTAAATTTTTAAATTAAAGTTACTTATTTAATGTCTATTAGTGTTTCGCCTGCATGTTAGTGCACTCTTGCACCCATGTATTGCAATGCCACAGAAGTCAAAAAAGGGCATCAGATACCCTGGAAATGGAGTTACAGATGGCTGTTAGGTGGCATGTGGAATTGAACCCGGTCTTCTGTAAGAGCAGGCAGTGGTCCTTAAACCTACTGAGGGTAGACCACATAGACAGTTCTCTCCACGGCCCATTTTTCCGCTTGTCAAAGCAGTAGTTACGAAATCAGATCATCTCATGGAATCAATGTTGAACCACCAGACCCATGTCAGAAACTGAGAGCCTTTTAACTAAGGAACAGTTGCCTTCTATAGGAAGATTTCGGTGGAAGATAGGAGCACAGTATCATAGATCCTCAGTGTGAAAGGAGTGCATTCGCAGTCATAGCACTTTGTTATAGATTGGGGGGGGTTCTTTTTTGGGACAGGGTTCTCACTGTAGAGCCCAGCTGTCCTGGAAACTGGCTACGTAAGACAAAAGGCTGGCCTTTTGAACTCACAAAAGCTGCTGCCTCTGAACTCCCCAGTGCTAGCAATTAAAGGCCTGCGCCAACCACACCTGGCCTCTACTTACGTATTTTTATTTATTTTTTAAAAAAAAAAAAAACACACCAACACACACACACACACACACACCACACCACACTTTCCTCTCATAAACCATTATTTAGGGCTGCAGAAGATGGCTCAGCAGGTAAGAGTGCTGGCTCTTTGTAGAAGAGCCAGGTTTTTAGTTCCCAGCACCTCTGGTATGACAGATACGTCATCTGTTTCTCCCGTTGCAGAGGATCCAGCACCCTCTTCTGAACCTTTTGTGGGAACTGCACACATGTGGTTCCTTATGTTATGAAAGCCATACTCATGCACATAAAATTTATAAAAAAATATCTTAGAAAACGTTCCCCCACTCCCTGTTCCTATTGTGTCAGTGGTATTAACAACTCAGTATTTATAAAAACTGAACCCTGAATTCACATTCCCATAGAATATGAGTCTGCCATTCATAGACTTGTTAAAAAACCTAGAAAGAAGGGCATTTTGTTAGGTAAACTGATGCCAACCTTTTCATGCCTCTTCATTGTCTACCTCACTCTGGAATGCCCTGAAAACAGTGAACAACTGTTCCAGGCAGGCAGTGTGAGCACAGGCTTTCATCTGATTAGCAACTAAAGCTACATCACTAGGCTGTACTGGATGCTGGGTATCTGGCTGGTGTGTACTACTATCAAGTTGTTTTCAATTCATTTTTTTGTTTGTTTTGGTTTGGTTTTTTTTTTGGTCTTTTCAAGACAGGGTCCCTCCTGTAGCACCCAGCTGTCCTGGAATCACTCTGTAGATGACCAGGCCTGGCCCCTTGAACTCACAGAAAGATCTTGCCTGCCTCTGCCTCACCAATGCTGGATTAAAGGCGTGCGCCCCGCGCCCGGCTCATTCGTTTTCTGATAATGAGAGCATAAGTGTACATTGGGATGATGCATCGTTAGTTTTCTCTTGCTGTGATTAATATACCACAACCAAGGCAACTTAAAAAAGGGAGAGTTTATTTTGGGCTATATGACAGTTCTAGAGGATAGGAAATTGATCCACGGGCTGGAGACATGGCTCAGTGGTTTAGGAGCACCAATTGCTCTTGCAGAGGACCTGGGTTCAATTAACAGGATCCCCATGGTGGCTGAGAGCCCATCTTTAACTCCAGTTCCCAGGGGATCTGACACCATTCTTCTGACTCCATAGGTCAGAACTGCACAACATGGGTACACAAAAACCTACATGCAGATATATCACTTATACAGAATAAATTTTTTGGTCGGAGTCCGATCGTCCCCTGGTGAGAGGACTGGATAATCGCAGATGGTCGCAGGTCGAACCACTCTGGCTGTGGCTTGCGGATCTCGTCCATGTCCAGCGACTGTATGAGGTGACTGTCGTAGACGGAAGCGACGAAGTGGCGATATATTACTCTCCGTGTAATACTAACGAATTGTATCAATCTATGTGACCGCTACTCGATCCATCTAGCAAGTTCAAGGTGCCCGACGGACTCCTGATAAAAATAATAAGCCAAGGCGTGGTGGTGCATACCTTTAATCCCCAGCACTTCGCAGAGGCAGGCAGATCTCTGTGAAGTTCAAAGCAACCTTGGTCTACAGAGAGAGTTCTCAGGCCCAGCTTTGGCTATAGGAAGATCCTGTCTCAAAAACACACACACAGGGCTTGGAGAGATAGCTAGCAGTTAAGAGCACCGACGCTCTTGCAGAGGCCCTGTAGGGTTCGAATCCCACCAACCACCTACATGGTGGCTAACCAGTCTGTAACTCCAATTACGGGAACTCCAGTTCCAGGGGAATCCGAGACCTCTACTGACCTCCGCGGCATTGGCACGACACGGGTGCACCAGAACCTGCATGCAGACTAGTAAAGCAGTTCAATTAACTACAAAATAAATAAAAAAAAAAAAAAAAAACCACAACAGTGTACACACACAGCAGGCGTGGTGCACCATTCCTTTAATACCAGCACTCGGGGAGGAAGCGAGAGGCAGTCCCAGGTTGTGAGTTCAAGGCCAGCCTGTCTAAAAGCAAACTCCAGGCCGCTGGGACTAAGGGAAACCCCTTGTTCTAAAAAATACAAAACAATAAAACATCACACACAAAAAATAAATAAAAATAAATATTTGTTAAAAAAAAAGAAAAAATGTGGAACTCCCTAATATTGCCAGAGATAAGAAGCAACATTTAAGGTAAAAAGGTTGAAAACAGGCCGGGCCTGGCTCAAAAAGACAAAAAAAAAAAACATGTTGAAAAAATGGTAGGGGAGTTGTGCTGGATAGCTTTAGTGTCACTTGACACACCCGGGTTGATGGAGCCCTCAATTGGGAATTGGCTCCATGGATTGGCCTGTGGCCAAACGTCTGTGGAGTAATGTCTTGACTGTCAGGCCAATGTGAGAGGGCCCAGCCCCAAGTGAGTAGTGCCACCCCTGGGCAGGTTGTGTACTGTGTAAGAGTATAAGAAGGCAGGCTGGGCATGAGCCAGGGGAGCAAGCCAGTGAACAGCATTCCTCCATGGCCTGTGCTTCAGCTCCTGCCTCCAGGTTCCTGCCCTGAGTTCCTGCCTTGGGCTCCCTGAGTGATGAACTGTGACCCAGGAGATGTAAGCTGAATAAACCCTTTTCTCCCCAAACTGGTGTTGGTCAGAGTGTTTTGTCACAGTAATGGAAGACAAACTAGAACAGGAGTATAATCTTAACTGCAGGCCTACTATGTGCCTCAAACTTCTAGATAGTCATTACAACTTGAACCATTCACATGAGAAGAATGAGAATCAGAGTGATTCCCTTCATTCACACAGTCTGCAATAGCAGCTGTGACTGAGCACAGATCTGCTCACCCTGCACTCTACACTGCAGGACACTGACCAATCCCTACACATATTTATTGTGGAACAGGCTAGGGGCTAAAGGAGCCTGACTGAAAGAGATTCAAATGCTTAAATAGCAACCTTCTTCCAGTGACAAATCCATCTTTACCTCATTAGAACCCCTATTTCCAGTCTCTAGCCCAAGATCTTTCCATTGGACCATACATGCTGTGCTGCCCCATACACAATTCTTATGAAAAAACATCATAAACATGCACCAGTGTCAGAAGAATCTTAACACTGGAACCAGAGGATGGCAGTGTGAGTCATCATGCACAGAATGTTAATGATAGTAATTATGTTTGTGGAAATACCCTCGTGTTAGTATTCAGCTGAATTTGCCATGTCTAAGAGCACTTTACTGATTGTTAGTGGCAGCCCCTGCTGCCCAGCCTGGGGTTGGCATATGTTCCCATCCCGACTATGGGAGGAGGTCTGGCAGTGCTGAGCAACAAGGAGATTTTCAGTACGTTGAAACACTCCTCTACCTCCTTCCCCTCAGTCCTGCTCCTTCTCTGCTCCATCTCTGCCTGGTACACTAAAATAAACTCACCAACTTGTCCAAGCTAGAAACCCAAGTGTCATCCTGTTTTTCACACAATTCTGTTTTTTTTTCACATGCCAATCCAATCATGAGTTTGATTTAACCTCTTGAAATGTCTATTCCTCCTCTACCATAATTTCTCTAGATTGGGATGAGGTGTAATAGTCTGGAGGTGTAAGGTTAGCCACTGGGAGCTCCAAGAAAACATTAAAAAGTGTGTGTGTGTGTGTGTGTGTGTGTGTGTGTGTGTGTGTGTGTGTGTTGAAAGGGCCCACAGAGGCCAGAAGATGGTGTCAGATCCCCTGGAGTCTGGGTTACGGGCATTTAAGGCCTGACACGGGTCCTGGGAACAGAACTCAAGTCCTCTGAAAAAGCAGCAAGCACTTTTAACCACAGTCATCTCTCCAGACCCTCAAGGAAATATGTCAAACGTGTTTTTGAAATAGCAGTAGTAAAACTGGGCATGGTGGTACACACCTGCAATTGCAGAACATGGAAGGCAGAGTCAGGCAGATCTCTGAGTTTGAGGCCAGCCTGGTCTCCATAGTGAGTTCCAGATCAGCAGGGCTACACAATGAGACCCTGACTCAAAGAAAAGTAACTGTTTTCCTAGACAAAAACATAGAAGAGTGGCTTTGTTGACAGTTTTGCAAATGTCTTTAAACTAGACTTTATATAAGGCAGCTGGATTCTCATATTTGCTTCTGCATTCACAAACAGGTTGTTTCAGATGAAGTACCTAGGGAAAACCTCTCCTCGTGCAGGCACATACTCGGAATTGTCCTTTCTGGCACTGCTTTTCCCTACCTCCCCCCTCCACACCCCTTCTTCTCTTCCTTTCTTAGGCTGTCTCTAAACTTCTGGCCTCAACAATCCTCTCATCTTGGCCCCCCCAGGCAGCTGTGACTATGGCTGTGCACCACCTACTATAGTGGTAACCACTGTTTTGCTTTCCTGAACTTGAGATCATCCCGTCTTCACTTATGAAGTGTGGGGTGCTACCACATTCAGCTCTTGCAGAGGAGCAGGGTTCCATTCCCAGCACCCACATGGCTGCTAACAATCACCTCTAAATCCGGTTCCAGGGGATCTGATGCCCTCTCCTGGCATCCATGGGCATTGCACACATGTGGTGCACTTACATGCAGGCAAAACGTTCATATACATAAAGATAAGTAAAATGGTGGCTCACAGGGCTGGAGAGATGGCCTAGTGGTTAAGAGCGTCGACTGCTCTTGCAGAGGACCCAGGTTTGATCCCCAGCACCCACATGGCGGCTAACAACTGTAATGGAGAACTCCAGTTCCAGGGGAATCCACCCTCTTCTGACCTCTGAGGTATTGCATTACACGGGTGCACAAACCTACATGCAGACAGTACATTCATACACATAAATAAATAAATAAAATTTAAATTGTGGCTCACTGAGTCATGCAAGTTTTCTAAATATTGACACATTTTATACAGTATTTAAAATATTCTCAATATTTGTAAAAATAATGCTTGAGGGAAAGGGAGCTGGCTCAGAGGGGATTTCAATCCCTGGAGCCTGGCAAAAAGCCACAACTGCTGTTGCATATCTGTAATCCCAGCCACTGAGATGGGCAGTGGAGATCAGAGAACGCACAGAAGCTTGTGCGCAGCCAGCCTGGACCATGCAGCGCAGCAGCAGCAGGAGAATCCCTGCCTGCACAAGGTGGGAGAGGACTGTCCCGAAAATTGTCCTCTGACCTCTATTTCCCAGTAAATGAAACTAGCCTTTTCAAGGAAACTGTGATTTCAATATGTGAGGAAAGCACCAAGGAGACTGGGACACAGGGACAGGAAGTAAGGAAAGTCTAAGGAAGACATGCAGAAGGCATGCAGAAGCAGGCACAACCGATCCGACTTCTGTAGCAGTACAAAGAACTGCTCTAAAAATAGCTAGCTCGGAGAGCAGGGCATGGTGGTGCACCCCTTTAATCCCAGTACTCAAGAGGCAGAGGCAGGTGGTTCTGTGAGTTCAAGGCCATCCTGGTCTATAGAGTGAGTTCCAGGTGAGCTGGGGCTATAGGGAGATCCTGTCTCAAAAAACCAACAAATAAACATATAATAAACATTTTTACATATATTTCATTCTTTTTTTTGGTCCTTTTCGAGACAGGGTCTCCCTGTAGCCCCAGCTGTCCTGGAATTCACCCTGTAAACCAGGCTGGCCTTGAACTCACAAAGATCCTTCTGCCTCCCAAGTGCTAGGATTAAAGGCGTGTGCTATCCTGCCCGGCTCATATATTTGATTCTTTTAAAAAAATTATTATTTTTTTTATGTGTATGAATGTACTGTCTGCATGTAGGTTTGTGCAGCCATGTCGTGCAATGCTGTGGAGGTCAGGAGAGGATGTCAGATTTCCCTGGAACTGGAGTTAAAAATGGTTCTTAGCCGCCATGTGGGTGCTGGGAATCGAACCCAGGTCCTCTGCAAGAGCATTTGGTGCTCTCAACTGCTGAGCCATCTCTCCAGCCCCCCCCCCTTTTAATACAATTTTTTTGGTCTTTGAGACACAGTTTCCCTGTAGCTCTAGATGGCCTTGAATTCATAGATATCCATCTGCCTCTGCCTCCCGCGTGCTGAGATCAAAGGTCTGTGCCACCATGCCTGGCTTTGAGATTTCTTTCTTTTTTTTTTTTAATTGTTATTAAACTTCTTCCATACATCACACATCATTTCTTTTTTTTTTTTTTAA
>VZQC01000081.1:626654-643941 GCA_009823505.1 Rhizomys pruinosus | reverse complement strand
ACACATATCAACTGAATTGGAGGATTTTTTTTTTCTTTTTTTTTTTTTGCTAAAAGATGTCATGTTTTCCTTAAGGCAGTGTTTGAAGGTACCTCCTTGGCAAGCCCAAACAACCATCAATCTTGCCCTTGTGCTCCACATTGGGGTCTTTCTCTCCCATGGTCCCCCAAATGAGGTCCAGTAAGCGCGCATCCTGTCTTGATCTTCTTGGCTTCCATGATACAGCCTGGGTAGTCCAACAATGGCAGTCTATACTCTGATGAGGCTGAAATCCCCTTAGCTACTTAGTCCACAAACTGGATGTCTCAGCAGTCCCCATTTGGCATTGAAGGTTTGGAGGATTCTTGGAGAGACATGAGTCTTCAGTCTATATTGGAGGGTTAAAAAGCTGTTTCATGTCTTTGAAAAATGGCAAAAACAGTGGCCGCCACAGAGTAGATGCACTTGCCAGTAAGAATTGAAGACAGTTCTTTTTTTTTGACACAGGGTCTCACTAAGTAGTCCTGGCTGACTTACAACTTACTAGAACTTGATATATAGACCAGGCTGGACTTGGTCTGCCTGCCTCTGTCTCCCAGGTGCTGGGTTTAAAGGCATGTGCCATCGGGCCTGGCTGATTACTTCTTTATGCTCAATTCCTAAGCTGGAATTTTGTTTTCCAATTTTCTGTTACATTTATTTATGGGGATGCCATGCATGTGTGGAGTCAGAGGACAACTTGCAGGAGTTGGTTCTCTCCTATGTTGTGGGCCTTGGGGGTCAACCTCTAGCTGTCAGGTGTGGGAGGAGAGAACCTCTCTCTGCCTACTGAGCTACTCTGCAGCTGCTTTGTTCTTTTTTTTTGTCTTTTTGAGACAGGGTCTCCCCGTAGCCCCAGCTGTCCTGGAACTCACTCTGTAGACCAGGCTGGCCTTGAACTCACAAAGATCCGCCTGCCTCTGCCTCCCAAGTGCTAGGATTAAAGGCGTGCGCCACCACGCCCGGCGCTTTGTTCTTTTTTTGTTGTTGTTCTGTCTTAAATGAGTGAGGTGACCCAAGAAGCTCCCACATTTCAAGACCCTTTGTCAGTCTGTATGCTTAACTGACATCCTGCCTGCTCTGGGGCTCATCTGTTTTATAAAAATGATCAAATTTTGGGCTGGACCCTGGGCAATGGCTGGTGACTAAAGAACGTGAGCAGGCTGATGAAAGGTAACGAACTAAGCAGGTGGGTTGCAAGCTAGCTAGTTTATCTTAACAATACCCATGCTGAGAAGGTTCTAGGGATGAGGAGATGAAGCGAATAAAACACTGAACCTGGCCAACATTTTAACAATCTGGGAAAGGAGACACACAAGTGAATAGATACCCTGTAGTGATGAGCAGTTACAAACTGGTAAAATAAAGGACTAATAAGATGATGGGTGAGGGGGCTGGAGAGATGGCTCAGTGGTTAAGAGCATTGGCTGCTCTTGCAAATGACCTGGGGTTTGGTTCCCAGCACCCATATGGCAGCTCACAACTGTCTCTAACTCTAGTTTTAGGAGATCTGAGGCCCTCATTGTACCATATGGTTGTACTTACATACATGCAGGCAAAACATTTATATACATAAAATAAAAATAAAAATAAAAAAATTTTAAGAAAAAAGAGCATAGGTAAGGTTTCATGTTCCCTTTTTTTTTTTTCCTTTTGGTCTTTAGCCCCAGCTATCCTGGAACTCACTCTGTAGACCAGGCTGGCCTTGAACTCACCTTCCAAGTACTGGGATTAAAAGTGTGTGCCACCATGCTTGACTTCATGTCTCCTTTTCAACAAAATTTTATGGAGTGTATACTCATATAAATATAAAATTCAGAGCTGGAGAGATGGCTCAGTGGTTAAGGTTAAGAGCCTCGACTGCTCTTGCAGAGGATCCTGGTTCATTCAATTCTCAGCACCCACATGGCGTAGTGGCACATGCCTTTAATACCAGCACTCGGGAGGGAGAGGCAGGCGGATCTCTGTGAGTTCAAGGCCGGCCTGGTATACAGAGTGAGTTCCAGGTCAGCTGGGGCTATAGGGAGACCCTGTCTCAAAAAGATAAATATAAAATTCATTTATTCATCTTCCTTCCCTTCCTTTTTCCTTCAGTACACCTAAAATTTATTCATCAATTATCACAGAACTAGAGAGGAGTAATTAAAAAAAAGGGCTGGAGCGACAGCACCGACTGCTCTTGCAGAGGACCCGGATTCGATCCCCAGCACCCACGCAGTGACTGAGAATCCTCTGTAACTCCAATTCCAGGAGAACTCCAGTTGCAGGGGAATCCGAGACCCTCTTCTGACCTTCGCAGCATTGCACAACATGGGTGCACAAACCTACATGCAGACAGTACATTCATACACATAAAAAATAAATTAAAAAAAAATTTTTTTTAAAAGCAGAATTTACCAGAATATGTGAGACATAGAATTAAGGATCACTCCCAGATTTTTGGACTCTGTATGTGGGCAGATGATGACATCATTTAATTTTGCCCTGCCCTTCCTTTTTAACTGAGGTAGTAATATTTCTGTGTTTTCCACATTGGCCTCCCAGACTCAAGTGAGCCTTCTGTGTCAGCCTTTGGAGTAAACAGATTTTCAGGTTCATGTCAGCATGCCTGGCTTGGCCTCAAGTTTAAAGAGCAAAGCACATTTTTATTAGAGATGACCCGAAACTCACTTGAAGAAAATATAATACTGACATTCTAAAGGTTGTTTATGACATAAAAATGAAAGTGGGGCAATCTCCCAGGAGGAGACTAAAAAGATAATGTAAAATCCCTGGAGAGTAGTAAAAATCAACCCAAAATTGAATGTAATAACCCAAATGACTGACAAGAAGGTAACTAAGGTAGATTAAAATAGAAAGATTTGCCGGGTGTGGTGGCGCATGCCTTTAATCCTAGCACTCTGGAGGCAGAGGCAGGTGGATCTTTGTGAGTTCAAGGCCGACCTGGTCTACAGAGTGAGTTCCAGGACAGCTGGGGCCACAGGGAGACACTGTCTTGAAAAAGACCAAAAAAATAAAAAATAAAAAGATTTACAGTAGAAGAAAACAGTAAAATGAGCAAAGAAGAGGAAAAATAGAACAAAATTATAGCAGACAAAAAGATTAAAATGTCTTTTACATTTATTTTGACTGACTGTGTGAGGGAGCATGTCTGTCTCCTGTGTGGAAGTCAGAGGACAACTTAAAGGAATTGGTTTCCTCTTTCCACCATGTGGGTTCTGGAGATCAGATCATCAGGCCTGGCCCTTTATTGGCTGAGCCATCTCTCTAGCATATGAGAAAAGAATTTTAAGCTAGCATGATCAAGTAGCTTCTATCAGTAAGAAAGTTTGAATAGCCAGGAAAAGTGTGAAGCAAGAAAAAACTGGTCCTGGGAATAAATGAATCATCTTCATGTAGCAGCTAGACCCTAGATAGCATGATTATTCATAAACACATGCAGGCTTTCTGCAGTGGTGTTGAGCTGGGCTTGGGAAGTACAGCCAGGCTGCCAACTTGACCTAAATTAAAGGGCTCATTAATCTAGGCTAAAAAAAAAAATTTTTTTTTTTGAGACTGGGTCTCCCTATACCCCTAGCTGGCCTGGAACTCACTTTGTAGACCAGGCAGGCCTTGAACTCACAGAGATCCACCTGCCTCTGCCTCCCAAGTGCTAGGATTAAAGGCGTGTACCATAATGCCTGGCTTAAAGGCAATTCTTAGCTGCCATGTGGGTGCTGGGAACTGAACCTGGGTCCTCTGCAAGAGCAGTCATCCACGCTCCAGCCCCCAGACTAAAAATTTTAACAATAGTAACTTAACGATGTTTTCTTAATATTGTAGGAAACACTGTTAGGGTATCAGACAGGAGACTGAAGGAGTCTTAGGTCTACTTGCAGCTTCCTTTAGGTTGGATGCACTTCACAAGTAAAATGGTGGTGCCCAATTCATAGAGCTCTGTGAGGATCAATCAGTTTCTTTCCGAGCTTGTTTCTGCTGTTATAAAAGGGGGATGGTGGGGCTGGAGAGATGGCTCAGCGGTTAATGAGCGCCGGCTGCCCTTGCAGAGGACCCAGGTTTGATTCCCAGCACCCACATGGCGGCATTTTTAACTCCAGTCCCAGAGAAATCCGACGCCCTCTTCTGACCTCCGCAGCATTGCATGACAAGGGTGCACCAACCTACATGCAGACAGTACACTCATACACATAAAAATAAATAAATACATTTTTTAAAAAGGGGATAGTGACTGTATTAGTCAGGGTTCTCTAAAGAAACAGAAGCAACTTTCTTTTTTATTTTTTTTGTTATGTGACTCAGAAGTATGTGGCAAATGCACACTTGGGATTGTACAGGAACAGCTTTCGTTGATAAGAGAACTGCTAGGTTATATTTTCTCTGGGTAGCTGCTCAATTATTAGTTGAACATTTACTGAAGACCTTATGTAATTTTCTCATTATGATTTGTTACTATTAGACCATAATCTAAGGTAAGGTAAGACTGCCTTATAATGTATTCATGCAGAAAAATGTTTTGATTCTATGTTGGTAGTGCTGTGCAATAGAATGTCAAAGGATCCAGTGTGTTAGGCTCATTTAGAGAATGGATGTTATATAAATCCATTAGGGAAATTTCACCCAGACCAGGATAATGAATAGGATTTTGGTAGGAACACACATACAAAGAGAAACAAAACAAAACAAAAACAAATATATCCACTCTCTAGATTAAGACTGTTATGGGTGTTCTGGAATTAACTAAAATTGGGACTACAGGCTGGTTCTTCCAACTCTAATCTTCACAACTAGCACGGCCGGCAGGAGAAAAACCCAAGTTAAAATGTTACATAACTTGTCAGGGTCATAAAACTATACATGATGTAACAGGAACTGGCGGTGTCAGGATCTGTCTGATATCAAAGTCCTTGTTCATCTAATGTACTGTGTCCCCCCCCCAAATTTGTATTTGGAAATATGAAGGTCCAGAGAATTGAGAGATTTTCCTACTTCCCTTGTGAGGCTTGTGACGTCTGCACTCTATGGGCTGAGTGGGATCACACAGGAGGCATGGTAAACAGATGATTCCATCACCCCAATATACACACATGTCCTTCTTTCTGAGTCCTACCTGGGACCTGACAGGGACAGGAAGGGGTTGGCAAAGGTGGCTTCTTTCCTTACCTTTAAGTTGTTCATGCATTTCAGGACAACCCATGGTTATTCTCTTCTCTTGGTCAGCACATTTTATTTTCTCCTATTTTGGGGGGGAGGGTGTAGGGGGTTTCGGGTTGTCTGTGGCACATTCCTGTAACGTATCTATCTACAGGATATCTCCAAAAGTTCAGGTCCAAGACTGCTTTATCTGTTCTGGGAAGGGCTGTGCGTCTGCTCCGGGGCCGGATGATGGCTGGGGTCGCTCTCCTTCCACGCAGCCCACTGGGGACGTGCAGGACCCCCGGGCTGCACGAGCGACAAGCCGAGCTTCCCCCACGCCCGTTCGGCTGCGGGGGCCGAGGGACAGCCGCGTTCTCGTACCTGCGGGAGGGAAGGGCCGGGGTCTGATCCGTTGGGCGGTGGGAACCAGGGCTTCCGGCTCCCGGGACATGGCGTCAGGGCCCACCACCCCGGTAGGCCGCCCAGAGGCCGCCCAGCCTCCTTCTCTCCCCCCGCGCGGCCGGCCGCCCCCAGGCCGCCGGGCCTCCTTCCCTCTTCGCGGCCCGCGGCCGCCGCAGTCTCGGCGCCGTAGCCTGACGTGGGCGGCAGGGGGCGCTGTGGCCCGGGCCCGGCGGCTGCAGCGGCCACCGCGCTGGAGGCTTCCCGAAGCTCTCCGCCCGCAGCGCCTCGGTCGTCCCGCCGCAGCCTGCGCTCCTGGCCCGGCTCAGCGCGCTCCTCGGAGCCCGCGTGAGTGCGGCGGCCGCGGAGCCGATGCGGCGGGCTCGGCGCTGGGCCTCTGCCGCTGCCGTAGCTACAAGCGCCGTCCGCGAGTGCGAGGTTTGGCGGAGCGCCGCCGAGGACCAGCCGCCGGGGGAGCCGACCTCGCCGCGCTGAGGTGAGACAGCCGCGCGGTCCCGAGTCGTCCTCGGCTGGGGAGCGGCCCTGGCCACGGCCGCCGCCTGCATCGCAGCTCCAAGCCGCGGGCCTTCTTCCTGCGGCTCCCAGGAGGGGAGGCCGCGGGGGCTCCTAGGCCCCGCGCTGCCGGGAAGCCCGCGGCCGGGCCTGGTTCCGGTGCTGCCCGGTGCGCGCAGCCTGGGCCGGCAGCCACCGCGGTGCCCTTCGCGGTGTCCCGGGCGGGGCCGAGCGCGCCGACCTGGGCCCTGCGAGTAAGGGAGCGCACCCCGAGGGAGGCGGAGGCGGTTGTTTGCAAACAGCCCTGGCATCTTTGCGCCGGTACCGAGTCCGCAGAGGACCCCGGGTGGGGGCGGGGTGGGCGCCGGGCTGCGGAGTGCGGCCCTAGGACCCCGCACTCTGGAGAGCGTCCACGCATCGCACTTGGGAGAGAAACAGCCTTCTGCATCCTATTTGAGGTGAAACCGAATCACCTGCCGCTGGCTGTACCTTCTTGTGTTACATCTTGTCTCTAAGCCTGGTCTGCCTTGGAGAAAGCCCATCTTTGCTAGGTTAAGTTTCCTAGAGAAGCAGGTACAAAAATAGCTCTTATGAAGATGTCTCCGCAACCCTCAAAAAGACAGCAAATGTTTTCATGCTTCTGTCCTTGGTACAGAAATGCTCCACCTAAGTAGACAGGATGGCCAGAGGATTTTAAGTCATGCTAAGTAGCAGTACCTGATGAAACAGAGTCTAAATTGAAAAAATGAAAATGATTTTATTCTGGTATTAACGTAGAAAAAAGTTTTTGCAGTTGGATACTATAAGTCAGATATGTTTGTTTATGATAAATGTGATTCTTGTTTTCTTTTTTTTTTTGGTCTTTTTGAGACAGGGTCTCCCTTTAGTCCCAGCTGGCCTGGAGCTCGCTCTGTAGACCAGGCTGGTCTTGAACTCACAGAACTCACAAAACTCACAGAGATCCGCCTGCCTCTGCCTCCAAAGTGCGATTCTTGTTTTCTATTACTGTAGGATATATAGGTAATCTAAAACTTTTTCTTTTTCTTTCTTTTTTTTTTGTCTTTCTGAGGCAGGGTCTCCCTGCAGACCCAGCTAGCCTGGGACTCACTGTGTAGACCAGGCAGGCTGGCCTTAAACTCACAGAAATCTGCCTGCCTCTACCTCCCGAGTGCTGGGATTTAAGGCATGCACCACCACGCCCGGCTCTCAAACTTTTCTAACCTTGAAAAGGTAGATATATTGTAGAAACATTGGAAAGCACAGAAAGGTGTTGGCTTTCAACAAGTAATAATTGGGAAGAGATTGCTTGTAATCTTACAGTACATTTTGGTGGTCATACCAGAGTTTAAAGTGGAATTGTATTGATGGTGACTTTTAAAATGATTTCTTTGTGCCGGGTGTGGTGGTGCACACCTTTAGTCCTAGCACTTGGGAGGCAAAGGCAGGTGGATCTTTGTGAGTTCAAAGCCAGCCTGGTCTACAGAGTGTGTTCCAGGACAGCTGGGGCTACAGGGAGACCCTGTCTCGAAAAGACCAAAAAAAAAAAATATAAATAAATAAAAATAAAAAAATAAAATAAATAAAATAAAAAAATAAATAAAATGATTTATTTGTATTAGATCAAAAATTGGTGATAGTCATTTGTATAAAACTTATAGAATATTTTACTGAATTACATTGGAACCATAGTTTAAGCCATCAACTAAACTTGAATGATATAGGTAGCAGAACCATAGTTTAAGACTCCAGACTAGCCGGGCGTGGTGGCCCAAGCCTTTAATCCTAGCACTTGGGAGGCAGAGGCAGGGGGATCTCTGTGAGAGCAAGGCCAGCCTGGTCTACAGAGTGAGTTCCAGGACAGCTGGGGCTCTAGGGAGACCCTGTCTCAAAACAAAACAAAAAAAAAAAAAAAAAGACTCCAGACTTAACCTTCCAATGTAGGCTAAGAAGCTCCTGAAGTCTAAGGAGTGTTTCATGGTAAACATTTTTCAGGAGTTAGGTGATGTAGCTTTGTCTCTATCAGATTTTGTGTATTTCTAGGTGTAAAAAGTTGATTTGATTAAATTTTTTTTGGTTAATTTGGGTTTTAAAAGTCTAATTCAACTGTAATAAAGTAGCAAATATCAGCCGATGTCAGTGAGAAGAGCGAGCAATTACTAAGTTCTCCACTGCTGTCCACTTTTGCTGGTTAGACTGAGAAATGTCTTTTATCGTTAGAGCGTTCCATTCCTTCACTGTGAAACACCCTTACTTTATTTGTGAAAAATTTACACCCTACTTCCTCTCTTTTTCTTTGCCGCAGAAAGCTGTACACAAAGAAGAACATCTTAAATAAATGACCAACCTTGACAACAGACATGCAGTGACACTGCTAGCACTCTGTAGCATGGCATCCTGAGAAATTCCTTCAAGTGTGCCAGGCAGGGGGAAAATTGCTGGGTAGATTTCATGTCTGCTCCTATTTGTTGGGCTTCTGGGAGCAGCTGAGGCTTTCTCGTCTCCTGAAAGCAACTCCAATTGCTACTGGTTTTAATCTTTAAATGCTATGTAATTAACACATGCAGTTGTTGAAAAACTAGAAAATAAAGCTAAGCAAAGAAAAAAAAAGTAATTCATATCCCAGTGGATATCTGAAGACCAACCTTGGGATCAGTGGATGTAATGATTAAAGTATGCTGATTCCTAGGCCCTTCAACCAGAATGTGTGGACATTAGTGTCTGGAATATCTTGATTTTTATCAACCCTCCTGATTCTTAGTACTACTAGAGTTTGAACAGCATTGACAAAAATGAACAGATTTGTCTAGGTGGAGGAAAGCATCGTTCTCTAGTACAACTGTCATTCTTAAGTGGCTTACAGATAGTTTTCATAGCAGCAGATAGGGCATTACAATGCTAGACAGAAAAACAGTGTTTTGAAGGACAGCCATTTCACTGGATAAACCCTAAGATTCAGTGGTGGTAGTGTTAAGGGATTCCTGGGCACTTGAACTTCAGTATTATTGTCTCTAAAATGCTGATTGTTATAAAGTTTTTAGGAGAAAACATTTTATTTTTTTAAGTTTTTTTTTAAATTTTATTTATTTTTGTATGTGTATGAATGTACTGTCTGCATGTGGGTTTGTGCACCCGTGTCATGCAATGCCACAGAGGTCAGAAGAGGGTCTCAGATTCCCCTGGAACTGGAGTTCTCCTGGAATCAGAGTTACAGACCAGCTGCCATGTGGGTGCTGGTGACCGAACCCGGGTCCTCTGCAAGAGGACTCTTAACTGCTAGGCTATCTCTCCAGCCCCCGGAGAAAACATTTTAAAAAGTATTGTAATGCATAAAAGATTTTATACAATTTTAGCTGTTAATAATGTCAGGTTCGGTCATAGGTGTTCTGGGAAATAAAAAAAATGACCAAGGCTTCTGCTAGCAATTATCTAATTGTGGAAGCAGGACAAGTTTAATTAACTGTTACAAGGCAGGGTCAGAAAGGTGTTGTAATGGAGTAAAATGAGCTAGATCTCTGCTTAGGGCTTCTGTGTCTGATCCAGGATCTTTCCCTTCAGGAGCACTAGACTGGTAAGGGATGGGAGGGGCTCAGTGGAGCAGCATTTGTTAAGAATGCACAAGCCCCTGGGTTTAATTTCCAGGACTGGAAAAAAATTTGTATGTATTATTCATTCCTTTTCCAATCCCAAATTCAGTGTTTTCTTTAAGGAAATAATTGCAAATGTTGTCTCGAAAGTGCTAGGGTTTTTTTGTTTTTGTTTTTTGAGACAGGGTCTCCCTTTAGTCCCAGCTGGCCTGGAGCTCGCTATGTAGACCAGGCTGGCCTTGAACTCACACAGATCCGCCTACTTCTGCCTCCTGAGTGCTGGGATTAAAGGCGTGTACCACTACACCAGGCCTAAGACGGTTCTTAGCCATCATGTGGGTGCTGGGATTCAAACCTGGGTCTTCTGCAAGAGCAGTCAGTGCTCTTAACCACTAAGCCATCTCTCCAGCCCTGAAAGTGCTAGTTTAAATTTTTTTTTTAAATTTTTATTTTACATGTATGAGTGTATTGTCTGCATGTGTGTAACCACACACAGGTCCTGCAATACCTGCAGAGTTAGAAGAAGTTAGAGTTCCCTGGAACTGGAGTTTAGACAGTTGTTAGCTGCCATGTGGGTGCTGGGAGTGGAATCTGGGTCCTCTACTGGAGAGGACTGAGCTTTTTTAACTCCTGGACCATCTCTCTAGACTCAGAAAGTGCTAGTTTTATATTAACTTCTTAAGAAAGAATGGATGGAGAGGATTCCATTCATTCCTCAGTTGCTAAGCTACTGCTGTTTATCCCATTCACTATAAAGGTTTTGGTACCTCTTATGTGCTGACCACAGATGGTTGATTGAAAAGGTACAAAGCTTGATTAGAAGGTAATTGCCTAGGTTTTAAATTAAGTTCTCTTGTTTCTAGGAGGAGTGGTATAGGTGTGTATTTTATGATTATTAACTGCATGCTGTGGTGAAGAGTATGGCATCAGATGTGAACAGGCATCCTTGCTAACCTCTTAGAGCTGTGTGACACCTAGGCTCTGAGCCTCTTGTGTTCTCTTGGAGTAACTATAGCCTCCCAGGGAAGTAGAACAGGTTCTGTGAGATACAGTCATCTAAAGCAATTACTTCAGTGTCTGTCAGATAGACAGGACAGAGTAAATAATTGTTTCCATTTCTTTGTTGGGGGAGGATAAAAACAAACCAGGTCTTGGATATTCTGTGTTACTTAAAGCTTGGTAACTTTAATTAATTAATTAATTTTTTTAGAGACTAGGTCTACTTTTGGAATTCTTTGAAAGGTTTGATGGGAAACAGTTTTTGTAGTAGTTGCCTTTTTTTTTTTTTTTTTTTTGAGAGGGTCTCCTTGTAGCACCTGCTGGCCTGGAACTTACTATGTAGACCAGGCTGGCCTTGAACTCAGAGATCCACCTGCCTCTGCCTCCCAAGTGCTGGCATTAAAGGCGTGTGCCACCATGCCCAGCCTGAAACAGTTTTGATCATACCGTAGGGTTCTATTTTCCATTTTTTTCATTAATAAACTAATATTTCATGTATCTTTCAAAATTTTTATCAGTCTGTATTAAATTCTTTGTTCCTTGGGCAATATAAACTCAAATGACATTTTCCTGATTTTTATACCCACACGGATCTCATCTTTACCTTATTTTCCTAAAGGCTTTGACAGGGTCTAAATGCAAAGCATTACATACTGTCCTACATTAAAATCAGGAGAAAATGATTGAGTTTATATTGCCCAAGGGAAAAAGAATTTAATACACATTGATAAGAATTCTGAAGCAATGCAGATTTTTGTATTATAGGACTATTGCTTTCTGCAAGTGGACTTTTCTTTAAAAATTTCCTATTTGGGGCTGGAGAGATAGCGTAGCGGTTAAGAGCACCGACAGCTCTTGCAGGGGACCTGGGTTCGATCCCCAGCATCCACATGGCGGCTGAGAACCATCTGTAACTCCAATTCTAGGAGAACTCCAGTTCTAGGGGAATCTGAGACCCTCTTCTGACCTCCGCGGCATTGCACGACACGGGTGCACAAACCTACATGCAGACAGTACATTCATACACATACAAAAATAAATAAAATTAAAAAAAAAATTCTTATTTGGGGCTGGAGCGATGGCTCAGCAGTCAGAGCTGAGGACCTGGGTTTGGTTCCCAGCAGCCACATGTCCACTCACAACCATCTGTAACTCCAATTCTAGGGGATCCAACACCCTCTTCTGGTCTCCCAGGGCACCTGACACATATGCAGTGCACTTAAATACATTCAGGGAAAAACTTACATAAAATAAGTAAATCTTTAAAAATTTATTTAAGGGCTGGAGAGATGGCCTAGCGGTTAAGAGCGCCTACCGTTCTTGCAGAGGACCTGGGTTCGATCCCCAGCACCCACATGGCAGCCGAGAACCGTCTGAAACTCCAATTCCAGGAGAACTCCAGTTCCAGGGGAATCCGAGACCCACTTCTGAGCACAACACGGGTGCACAAACCTGCATGCAGACAGTACATTCACACACATACAGAAATAAAAAAAAATTATTTATTTAAGCTGGACATGGTGGTGCATGCCTTTAATCCCAGCACTCAGGAGGCAGAGGCAGGCCCATCTCTGTGAGTTCAAGGCCAGCCTGGTATACATAGCAAGTTCCAGGACAACTGGGGCTATAGGGAGAGCCTTTCTCAAAAAAAGACAAAAAATTATTTATTGAAAATCAATGCCTTTGCTGCTGTATACCCTTTGGGTATAATAGTTTAGTTTTTATTTTATTTTTAAATGTTTGTTTTATGTATATGAGTGTTTCACCTGCACTTAAGCACACATGTGTCATGCAGTCCCTGCAGAGGCCAGAAGAGGGCATTGGGTCTCCTGGAACTGGGGTTAAGGACTGTTTTGAGCTGCCATGTGGGTGGTGGGAACTGAACCCCAGTCTTCTGCAAGAACAGCCAGTGCTCTTAACCACTGAGTCATCTCTGGAGCCCCTTGGTATAATAGTTTAAATAGATAATTCTATAACTGTAGTGATTTTGCTTTTTCTCCTTTTTTACTGATAATATATCTTTTTTCGGGGGGGGGGTTCTTTTTGAGACAGGGTCTCCTTGTAGCTCCAGCTGGCCTGGAGCTCTCTATGTAGACCAGGCTGGCCTTGAACTCACAGAGATCTGCCTGCCTCTGCCTTCCACATGGTGGGATTAAAGGCGTGTGCCACCATACCTGGCTCCTGATAATATATCTTTAAGATTGTTGCATAATATATATAGTGATAATTTTTTTATATTTATAAAAATACAGTAGTAGGGGGCCAGCTGTGGTGGTTCATGCATGTAATCCCCAGCGTTGCCATGTCTAAGGTGGGAGGATCTTTGTGAGTTGGAGAAGAGCTCAGCTACCTAGTGGGTTTGAGGTTAGCCTGGGATAGTTAGGGAGACTCTAAAAACAAAACAGAATAAACAACAGCAACAAGAAAAGAAATGGGGGCTAAGAATATACCTCACTTGCTGAGCATATATGTGAGGCCCTTAAATTCAACTTCTAGCACTTCAGACAACAAAACAATCCAGAAGTAGTAAATCTGTGTCCTAGATTTGTTTTTACACTAAAATTAAATGGTAGTTTGTTGTTTATTCATTTATTTATTTATTTATTTATTTATTTATTTTTTTTATTAATTTTATTTATTTCTGTATGTGTATGAATGTACTGTCTGCTTGCAAGTTTGTGCACCCGTGTCGTGCAACGCCGCGGAGGTCAGAAGAGGGTGTCGGACTCCCCTGGAACTGGAATTCTNCAAGGGTGTGTTTTGCTTAGAGCTCTGCACACAGACACTTATTTAAGTCTGGGTGAGTGGTAGGGACACCGCTTTGCCTCCCTCCCTCCCGCAGACCACTGTGTCTGGAGAGAAACTTGAGGGAGGGAATGGCATGCGGGTGCCCCTGCTGGGTGCACAGTTCCTACTGTCTTTTTCTTGTTACCCAGCTCCAACTTCATTGTGGTAAAATGTAGAACTATAGAAATGGGTAGAGACAACGGGGGGAGGGGGGGTGTATCAGCCACAATCTGACTATAAGGAGGCAATTATTGTGACATCTTGACACTTTTTGCTTCTAGAATTTTTCTAAGCCATTATACAGCACAGTTAGATTCGTACCAAATGTGTTATTTTGAATCTTTCTCTCTCTTTTTGCACTTGATATGCTCACAACATTCTGCCATGGGTAGTTGCTAACCAGCCTCTTAATGGATATTATCAGGGAGATCTATGACCTGTGGTTGAAGCAGGGCCCCCTCCCCTGGTGGCTGTCCTCCATACTGACTTAGGATTTCTTCAGACCCAGAGGTGGGGAGGGGTTGTGGGTCTCGTATTCTGTTATGATATATCCCTCATATTATAAGTCTTCCTGCTTCTTAAAAGAAAATGGGCAAAGGCACTTTGTTATGTTCTTCTGAGAAGTGTGGAGCTCCAAGATTCCAGTTTAGAGACCATAGTGAGCAATGTTCCCATCAGGGATATTACCAATGCACTCAGCTTCTCAGCCACCAGGACACATGGTGTAAATTGAGGAGCAGTGGCTCTGTCTGTCCACAAATCCTGCGGTCATATGGGAAGTGAGAGATCAGGAGAGCAAAGCCCGAGTAGAGGCTGGAGGACACTCACCCCATGCCCAGACATTGCCCAGACCTTAGTGACTTTGTACTGTGCACATTCATGAGATGAGTCAACTGTGGCTTAGACATTTTAAGTGACTTAACTAAACTCTTAAATTTAGGAAAGGGCCATGCTAGAATTCCAATCTAAGCCCCAAAGTTTTGATTTTATTTTTATTTTTTGGTTTTTTGAGATGGGGTCTCCCTGTAGCCCCAGCTGTTCTAGAACTCTCTATATAGACCAGGCTGGCGTTGAACTCACAGAGATCCACCTATCTCTGCCTCCCAAGTGCTGAGATTAAAGGCATGTGCCACCATGCCCGGCGTTATCTGTATTTTAAAATTATAACCACCCTAGTAAGTGTGATGTTTACAGTCATTAGGTAAATTGTTGAAGTTTTTACTTGCAGACAAATGGCCAGATTCTTTGATGATAAAAAATGTTTTTGGCTTGAGGGTCGAAGCTATGAACTTTTTTTTTTTGTTTGTTTTTAATTTTATTTATTTTTGTATGTGTATGAATGTACTGTCTGCATGTAGGTCTGTGCACCCGTGTCGTGCAATGCCGCAGAGGTCAGAAGAGGGTGTGGGATTCCCTTGAAACTGGAGTTAAAGACGGTTCTCAGCCACCATGTGGGTGCTGGGGATCGAACCCGGGTCCTCTGCAAGAGCAGTCGGTGCTCTTAACCACTAGGCCATCTCTCCAGCCCCGAAGCTATGAACTTTGTAGTGAACTGCTTGGGTACCACTGAGTAACCATGTGGAGTGGGGATGGGACTCCAGATATTTTTAGAGTTTTTGTTTGTTTAAGAAAGAATGCTACATTGTAGCTTAAGTTGGGCAAGAGATCACCTTGTAGCCCTGGCTAACCTCAAACTTTCAAGCAATTCTGCCTCAGCTTCTCAAGTGCTGGAATTACTGGGGAACATTACCATTCCTAGCTTAAAAAACATTTATTAACAAAAGGTAATTGTGTAAAACATGTCTAAATACTAGAGTCCAGTTGGGTATTAATGTTTCTAAGCACTCAGGTCTGGTAGATTTTTTTTTTTTTAATTTTATGTGTATGAATGTACTGTCTGCATGTAGGTCTGTGTACCCGTGCATTGCCGTGGAGGTCAGAAGAGGGTGTCTGATTCCCCTGGAACTGGAGTTAAAGACGGTTCTCAGCCACCATGTGGGTGCTGGGGATCGAACCCAGGTCTTCTGCAAGAGCAGTCGGCACTCCCAACCGCTAGGCCATCTCTCCAGTCCCTCACATGCACTTTGAAGGACTTCCAGGACATCTGATGTACTAACCCCTGAGCACGTGTTTGCTCCTGAAGCACCCCAACCGCTAGGCCATCTCTCCAGTCCCAGGGGAATCCGATGCCCTCTTCTGACCTCCGAGGCATTGCATGACACGGGTGCACAAACCTGCATGCAGACAATACATCCATACACATAAAAAAAAAAACTCCTATATAGCGCAGCGGTCACAGAGCAGCTGAGGCTTGATACTGTGAAAATCCAGGAAGGGCCATTGGTGAAAGTGTACCTCAGTTGCAATGAAGACCCCAGGATTGCAGGGGT
Organism: Rhizomys pruinosus; assembly: GCA_009823505.1. NCBI lineage: Eukaryota > Metazoa > Chordata > Mammalia > Rodentia > Spalacidae > Rhizomys > Rhizomys pruinosus. Next base: position 628,118 of record VZQC01000081.1, on the reverse strand, counting down.
CCTGAAAAACATCTGAGGATTTGCACCAGGAGAGGTTAGAAGAGCCCATTAGTGAAGGTGCAGCCTCAGTTTCAAGTTTGAAGACCCCAGCTTTTTGGAGATGTGGGGACCATGAGATGACCATCAAGGGCAGCAGCAGGTGTGGAATGGAGCCGGCCTGGGGTTAGGTTTTGTTTAGGTGTGGCCAGTTCATCCTTTTGAAATAAGATAGTACTTGTTTTAGATTTTATAGGAGTCCACAGACTATTAAGAGACTGTGAACTTTTAAGTGTTTGAATTTTTTTTAAGTACTGTGGGGCTTTTAAGGTCTTACTGTCTTAGGTTGTGATATTAATGTTAACATCACATCTTGGGGAAAAGGAATGGAAAGTTTATGGCTTAAGAGTGATTTGTGTGTCAAGTTGACAGGGGTCAATTGTGCTGGGTAGCTAACTTAATGGGTTGAGGGAGCCTCAATTGGGAAATTGCCTCTATTGGACTGGCCTTATGGCTATGTCTGTAGGGTGTTTTCTTGATTATTGAGTGATATGGGTGGTGCCACCCCCAGACAGGTTGTTGTGTGTTGTATAAGAAAGCAGACTGAGGGGCTGGAGAGATGGCCTAGCGGTTAAGAGCGCTGACCGCTCTTGCAGAGGACCCAGGTTCGATCCCCAGCACCCACATGGCGGCTCAGAACCGTCTGTAACTCCAATTCCAGGAGAACTCCAGTTCCAGGGGAATCCAACGCCCTCTTCTGACCTCCGCGGCATTGCACGACACGGGTGCACAAACCTACATGCAGACAGTACATTCATACACATACAAAATAAATAAATAAAATTGAAAAATATTAAAAACAGCTGGGCGTGGTGGCGCACGCCTTTAATCCTAGCACTTGGGAGGCAGAGGCAGGCGGATCTTTGTGAGTTCAAGGCCAGCCTGGTCTACAGAGTAAGTTCCAGGACAGCTGGGGCTATAGGGAGACCCTGTCTCGAAAAGACCAAAAAAAAAAAAAATATTAAAAACAAAAGAAAGCAGACTGAGCATGGCCCAGGAGAGCAAGCCAGTACCCAGCATTCCTCCATGGCCTATGCTTCAGCTCCTGCCTCCAGGTTCCTGCCCTGAGTTCCTTCCTTGGGCTCCCTCAGTGATGAACTGTGACCCAGGAGATGTGAGCCAAATAAACCTTTTCCTCCCCAAGTTGGTATTGGTCAGAATTTTTGTCACAGCAATTGAAGGCAAACTAGAACACTGGCTTATGGATCAAATGCAGGGCTTTGTGTATATTAGGTGAGCACCAACCAACCAAGCTACATCCCAGTCCAGAGGTTGAGGCTCTTTAACCTGGCACTGTCCTTCATGATTTGGTTACAACCTAATCATTCCTCAGTCCTGTTTCTATATTTAATTCTTCCAAGACTGTAAGTTAATGAAGTTTCCCCCTAATTTTTTTTTTTTTTTTTTTTTTTTTTTTTTTTTTTTTTT